>JXCR01139575.1:21718-119661 GCA_002079205.1 Phalaenopsis hybrid cultivar
GGTCATTTAAGATGTAATTAACTATAGAGGCTTGCTCTTATAGGAAGCTTATCTGAACCCAGCTTAATATAAACCCTGTTTAATTCTTTGTATTAGATAGGGGAACTTGTCGGCAAATAAAACGGTTTCGCAGACCAAACGGATGTCATATCTTTCTTAGTTTATTTGATTGAGCCTCATCCTCAAGTCTTGTATTTATCCCTCGGGGTAGATACAGGATTTGAGGTAGAGTGCTCTTTCATTTAAACTGCGAAAAATATGAGGTCAGTTTGATTTCATATTTTTCTAAAATTATATATATATACGTAAATTGAAACGTCCTTCCGAAGCGGGCGACGGGATTTCGATTCCGGCGACCGACAGCTTCTTACGGGCAACCCCCCAAACTTTCTTCAAATCCTTCTTTTTAAGTGCCGACAGCATTACAAGATATTATGACTCATTTTCATATTCACAACCGACATTGGCACCCTTTCATATCATAACCGATTATAACACCTTGTATTCATAAACACTTGAAAAGAGGCATTTGATGGTCGGGTAAACTTATTGCTCGATCGAATGGAAACCGTTCAACCGGCCAAAATATCATCGGTCTACCCTTGCAAGAGAAAATTCTTAGAAGGGGCACTCCTGTCGTTAGAATAAACTGGGTCGTCAGGAAGAGGGTGTGCAACCGTATCTGACAAGCAGCCCTCCTCAAACAAGAAGGCTGCTTAAAGGGTTAGAGAGGCATTCTGTGAGAGGCCCTTTGGTCATTTTATGAGAAGCTTTGAAATCGACTGAGTGGTTTGGTCATGAACGATTGGCCCTCAAATTATGCTCCTTATATCTCTTCGTTCGGTTGTGCTTCCGTTCAGTCGGCTCAGAGTTCCGACCAAAAGAAACGACAGTGAATATTTCCGTCTTTTGACTATCCCGCAAAAAGTACTTTAGTGTTTTCAGTGGGACCCATTGGATTTCCTCAAGATTCATGTTAACACATTTTTTATACACCGACCTACCCATTTCAAGCCACCTCGCCGACCTCCACCACATCTGGGATACACTTTAGTTGTGTTGTTTGTTTCTATTATGACATTTTCCTTTCAAGGTTGAAACCGCCTATTATCTTTGTCAGTAATAATATTTATTTTTTTGGATTAACTCTAGTATTATTTGGTATCAAAGCTAGCCTAACTCTAATCCTATCTCAGGATTTCTAGAACCTGCCAACACCCAACCTATCTCCACACAAAGTTTTCTTTCCATCCTACATCATCCCTACACATCACCTTCTGCCTATCCACAACCAAGCCCTAAACCACACCACTACCGGGACAATTATCAATACCTAATTAATAATACAACTGCTACTCTGTCAAGTGCAACAATGGCTCGATACCATTAAGGAAAAGACCTAGGACGGGACCATCACCGTCGACTGTAATAGTAAAATCCAATGAGGAAAGCAAGAATATCATCTGAATCTCTTTTGCAGGGATGATTTTAATGGAAAAGGGAATCAACAAAGGCACTTCGGGATACAGTATCAAAGGAGGTCAAGAGATGAAGTGTTTTTGGACGATACAAAGATGAGGTGTCTATTGGATAGTGCAGAGATGAGATGTCTATTGGACGATACACAGATGAGGTGCCTATTGGATGATACCGTGATGAGGTGTCTATTGGAAAATACAAAGATGTGATGCATGTTGGAAGATAAAGAGATGAAGTGTTTCTTGGAAGATACAAAGATTAGATGATTGTAGGAAGATACAGTGATGACGTGTCTATTAAAAGATACATAGATATGGGAATGAATGTGAATCAATTAGACTTTGAAGGGAGAATTGATCCAGATGATTTCCTCGAGTAGATGCAGATTGTTAAGTGAATCTTTAAATACAAGGTGTCGATGATAGAACAATGAAGCTCACCGCAATCAAGTTAAATAAAAATGCTTCTTTATGATGGGAGAATTTAAAGAGAGAGAGGGGGGGACTAAACAAAATGATTTCTTATGAGAGAATGAAGAAGAATATGCAGCGACAATACCTACCCCACGCTATAACAGAGATATTTTCTTGGAGTTCCACTACCTGCAACAAAAAGAGCTATCAGTGAAGAAGTACACGACATAATTTATGCAGCCTAAGTTGAAGTGTGAGTCGAATGAGACAGGGGAGTACACCACAGCTAGGTATTTGGGAGGCTTAAAGCCCGCCATCCAAAATGTGGACCAATTGCAACCCTATTGGAAACTAGAAGACGTGCGGACCTTAACACTGAAAGTGGAGAGACAGTAGAAGCAGACCAGGCAACCATTATTAGTTAAACAACCACTCAAAGCGAGAAACCTCAGAAGGAGCGCGCCTCAAGGAATGTAATAGACTGGTCAGGAATAGGACAGAGCCACTCTGAGTGAGAAGCCTGAGAAGAGTAGCACGGCCACAACAATCCCAACCAAGAAATATTTTAGATGTTATAATTTTGGACACATCGCTTCCAGCTGCCCGACGAGTCGAGTTGTGTCTTTCACCGAGTATGGTATGGTAGAGAAAGTGAGCGACGAAGAGTTAGTTGAACAATATGGTGAGAAGTGTCAGCTTCTACCAGATGAAAGTGAAATGTTGATTGTCTGGCATGTCTTTCAGATTCAGGCTACAAGGGAGAAGCAGTGGCTTCGCCACACCATATTCTACACCTGTTGCACCGTAAAATAAAAGGTATTAAGTCTCATCATCGATAGAGGGAACAACATGGTTGTGGCATTTACACAGATGGTTGAACAACTGGAGTCTCATGACTCAGAGGCATGTCCAATTCTATTCTCTTACGTGGTTGGAGAAGAAAAACAAAGTCAGCGTCGATAGGAAGTGTCTCGTAGAGTTTTCGATCAGGAATCAGTTGTGGGTTAGGTGTGGTGCGATGTGATGCCCATGAATGTCTGTCAAATTCGTTTGGAGAGACTGTGAATGTTTGACTGTCAAACTCAACATGAAGAGTTTAGAAACATCTGCACCTTCACCAATAATGGCAAGCGTATGATCCTTTTACCTTAAGCGGAGCTCGTGTTTATAGGTGGTCTTACCAGCAAAGAAGCATAGGTAGGATCAGCTTTTTTGATGATAGAAGAGAGCAAGACAGAAGAGCTAGATTCAGACATAGACTAGCTAGTACATAGAACATAGAGAATTTCAAGACATCATGTTTGATAGCTTATCGTCATGGACACCCGCATTCACGAAGATTCGGTTTGCCCTCAATTTTGATCAGGTTGAGCCAACATGGGGATACTTTGGGAGGATTCAACATAATACACATAGCACGCAATCCCAGCTTAGTTCAATAGCATACCCTCAGAAGGTTGAACCAATATGGATAGTTGCTCGCAAGTAGGGATAATTCCTCAAGTGTTTTGGGCGATGGTGTAAACAACTGTGGAATCCAAGTGCTTCTAGGGTCGCAGTTGAAGATCAATCAGCCTGGAGAGCTTACATAAGCTATATCACCGTCAAAGTGCAGACAAAAGCTTAAACAAATGAGGTCGGAGCTACCAAACTTCAGGAGACTGACGCGAGCATCTCCGGCTATTGCAGCAGAACGTGCGTGCATGCGCCAGTTCACCAAGCAACACAAAACCAAACCTGGTGGCCTATTTTTCATTTCTATCTAATTTTTAGCAAGTTTCCTCCTTTCCTTTCATTTCTATCCAGGCTTTCTTATATATTTGTTGCATTAGAGTTTAGAAGGGAGTTTTGCTTGTGTTTTCTATCCAAACAACCATCGGCGCCTAGGTATGCCCCCTCTAGTGTTCTATCTAAAGCACTGTGGTATTCCGGATGTATCTCGTTCAAAGTTGGTGATTATCCTCGACTTTCTCTGTCTCTGCAGCTGCAGTTGTCGTACATGCTGTCGTCTGATGCATGAATTTTTTGTGTTGTTTTTGTAAATAATTTTCAATATTACAAAGCACATACGACAATACTAATAATAAATATGCAATTCAAATCAAAATAATAATAACTTTAGTAAAAATAATTTTATCTTTTAAAATCTTTAAACTGTCAAACCCGTAATAATAACACAAGTATATGTATCGTTCAAATAATAAAGGGCTCAAATGAAGTTCTAGACATCGATCCCAAAAGAAAGTTGGAAATGCTTATGAATAAATTCTTATGATTATAATGTAAAACACAATTCAAACTACAATGCTTAAGTACGAAATTCAAAACTAAAGTAATTGATTAATATGCTGAATAAAATGGAGTTACAAAAACTAAGTTAATTAAACTAATTGTTAAACTTCAAAAGTAAAATTTTATAAACTAAACAAATTTTCTGTGACGAAGAATTCAAATTTAAGAAAGCATCTTCCCCTTTACAATGAGTATATGGATTGTGAAGAAATTAAAATCATTTAAAAATATATATATATATGCATTGTGTCAAATAGGAGCAATCGTATTTTTTACCCTCTTTCAAGTGCATAAAGAAATTGATTAATCCAAAGTTTAATCCCTAATTTTGTGGTTATGTTGGGAGGATATATGCTTTCACTCAAGAGCTCTCACTTTTCCCTCGCCTGAGGGCTAACAATTTCGCATTAGTTTCCATTCAACTAGACCAAATTGGTGATTTTAATCTGTCACCTTAAAATCTCAAATTTTGCATCCAACAAAATATATTTCTTTATTTATTTGCACTCAACCCTGAGGATAACATCCTTACCCATGAAATTGAATGTGACTCTCACCGTGTTGTAGAAATCATAGCCCTTTTGAATCATGTGTTTCTCAACACGTTTTAACATTTCAATTGGCCATATCGAAAAGTAAATGAATATTGGGGTTCAGATCATCACAAACTATTAACATTTAAAACTGTATAAAATAAAATCAATTCTTCACAAAATTATATCTCAAAGTAGGGAGAATGATAAAGAAGACTACTCAGAATTAATGAGAAGAATACGACAAAACATAGATTTCATATATAAAAATAAGTTTACAAAACAAAAAAATCAAATATACAACTTATCTCACAATCCTTCCCAAGCAAATCCCTATAAGTTCTATTTAAGCATTTTTCCTCTTTACAAGCACTCTCAATTCTCTCTTGAAAATGTAATGAAGAAGAAAAAACTCTCTCCTCTCACAACCCTTAAAGAAAATATCCAAATCCTTGACTTTCTCTCTCTCCACTGAACTCTCTCTCTCTTCACCACCAAAAAACTCTTCTTTGAATCCCTTACACGCCACCACATTTATGCCCTAGACTTCTCTCTCTTTTATTAGAGGTTGTCTCCCTCCAAAAAAGAATTCAAAATTCCCTCCAAAATTCTATCCAAAAGTCAAATCTTCTGAATTTCAAAAGACATGTTCATTCATTCAATAGACATTTCTCTTCATTAAAGAATCTTTCAAAGTGTCTAGATGCATTGAATGACTCCATGAGGCCTTTGAAACATTTGGACCCTTCAAAATTCGTCTTGAACAGCCTTAATTCATCAAGTGTCGTCTCTGGTGCCTTAGGCGTTGATTCTAGCTCTTCGGGCACCAAGTTGCTTAAGTATGCGTTGTTTTGGGCTCTGGCGCTTCAGGTGTCACCTCTCTGTATAATGACGCTTCAAGCGCCACCTCTTTGTAAACTAGCGCTTCGAGCGCCAAATCTGGCGCTTTAGGCGCCAGAATCACAAAATTCACTATTGTAGCTCCAAATTTCGTCATTTTTTACTACTTTTGCTCTAAATACCTAAAATTGATATACATGCAACAGAAATATGGAAACACTCTTCTTTAAAGTGCAATATCACGAAAAATAAACATAAATTGTATATTTAAAATAACACATTATTTTAGTGTATCATCGTCGCCCGAAAACAACCCTCGACTGGTTTTTCTGCAGTTTCTGCCTTTCAACCCTTCTGGCATCTTCCCACATCGCTCCCCACCACTCCATATCGTACTTCCATATTTCAACCACTCCAGACCAGCTCTCCATGTTGTTTACTGCAATTCCCCCTTCCCAACCACTGACTCGGCCTCCCGCTTTGCTGCCCTTGCTATCCCAACCCTCCACCTTCACTGTCACAGCCCACAACGCCTTCCCTTTGATATTTTTTTGTTGTTTCAGCCACCCACAAACCTCATCGCACATTATCCACCCTCAGAGAAATATTTATGTATGGAGAACAAGCGCAGCTCTCAGTGCCTAATCCCCTCCCAATAACTTCTCAATAACATCTGCAAAGGTTATTAGCGGTAATTACAGAGTTATTTCGACGTTAATTGGAGTCAATATCCGCAATAACTCCCAATAACGTCGAAATAACTCCGCAACAACTCCCAAAAACCTTTGCAGAGGTTATTGAGAAGTTATTGAGAGGAGATTACGTACAGAGAGTTGCAGACATTCTCCGTACGTAAATATTTCTCCTCTAGAAGTCATACTTTTTGAATCTACTACCTTCCAACATCCCGACCTACCCATTCCAACTCACCTCGCCGATCTCCACCACCCTTAGGATACACTTTAGTTGTGTTTTTTTTTTTCATTTATTTCTATTGTTGCAATTCCCTTTCAATGTGTGGGTTGTAACCGCCTATTGGCTTTGACAATAATAATATTTTTTTCCTATTGTTGTTTGGGTTAACTCCGGTATCAAGTGTCAATTTCAAATAAGTGCACACTTTAGGGGCAAACTCATAGTTTGGAGAGGCAAAAAATAAAATGCAATAGCAAAATTCAACTTCAAGTTAAATTCAAATCCATGACATTAAGAATTTACAAATTCACATTATTAAAAGTTATCCTGAAAGATTTAAATTTAAAAAGAAAAGTTTCTAAGAGGCTTTATTGTATTAACTAGTCTGCCATCATTATTCCACATGCCCCATGTAACATAAGTGTTCTAAGCATATTAAAGTGATGGTCATTTTATAAAAGAGAAATAGAAAGTGTTCAAATTTATACCACTTATTACACACGTGAAAAACATAAGTGTTCTCACCAAATGATTACCAGAGATAGTTTCAAGTCATACAACAAGCTTAGAATGGATAACATATATTTATTTGCTCAAGGGTGTGAAAATGCCTCCTAGCTACACTGCCAGCTATAGCTCGCGACACGTGATTTCTTCCTCTAGCTATAGCACGAGAAAACCTCCAATTGTAGTAAATAATCTTCTGACCCAAATCAAGCCATGACTTTTCCTTCTTATCCATTGTATTGCTGGTCGGCCAATCCTGAGACCTCTTCTACCTATACACACCAACTATTGTTCCTAATTTCATTGTCACCTCGCTATTTTACGGACTCTTCGTTGTCGCCTCAGTAATCTATAGATTGTCCTATTAAAGCCGATTCATTACCTAATTTTTTTAACATAATTTTATAAAAACATTTTCAGAAGCTCTCCAAGGATATATAAATTCTACACAAATGATGAAACAAAAATATTTCTCCAATTATTATCATTGAAGAAGTACAAAAAATTTAATAAAATAAATAAATATTTTTTTTTAAATAGTGGCAAAAATTAAATACTAGTTCGGTGTATCATAACTAAGAGAATGTCAAAGAATAGAAAAGGAATTTTGATGCCAATATTTAAAAACATTGACGATGTTCAAAATTATGCAAATTATAGATGAATCAAACTTATGAGTTATATAATAAAACTAATGCAATTGAAAAAATAGAATATAAGTTTAGAGAAATTACATTGATTTAAACTAATCACTTCATTTTCATGCTAAATGAAGATCTAATCAATTTTTAAGTTCAAATGATTACTTGCAAAGTATGGAGAACTGTATGGAATATATATATACAAACTTACCAAACATATCTAACCAAAAGTAGAAAGAGAAATAATTTTGAAATAAGAAATAAAATAGCATAGAAAAGAAAGGGAATAAACTAATCAAGGGCTAAGTAGTCCAAATCAAATATTCCAAAATCTTCTAAGACTTCCTCCATAATCTCCTCAGATTTTCACACTCCCACTAACACTGGGTCTTTGATGTTGTAGTGACCAAGCTTGGTATTGAACTCTAAGAAGGTGCTTAAAGGAAGAGCTTTGGTGAAAAACGCAACTTGTCGGTGCGTCGAGATGTAGTTTAGATGTATAATTCTCTTATTGACTTTTTCAGAGATAAAATGTATCCATTTCAATATACTTGGTCATGTCATGATGCACAAAATTCTTAGCAATGCTAAAGGTTGCTTGACTGTCACATGACATCAATATAGGCCTATTGGAGGTACATCCCAATTCCTTTAATAATTTTTGAATCTAGATCCCTTCATTGATTCCCAAGGCGGGTGCTATAGACTCTAATTCTGCACTGCTAATAGAAATAACCGCTTGTTTCTTACTTCTTCATATCACAAGATTTCACCATACAAAAAAGCAGTAACCTGTGGTGGACCTTAACAAATTTTGAATCCATATTCCTTCACAAATTACCAAGGTGAGTGATATATACTCTGATTCCGTACTGCTTCTAGAAACAACTGCTTGTTTCGTACTTCTCCATGTCACAAGATTTCCACATAAATAAGAGCAGTAACCTGTAGCGAACCTTCTGTCAGCGAGTTCCCAAATGCAAGTAGCAATAGTGTAGACTTCCACATCTTTGTTCCTAATTTTCTCAAAAAATCATCTCTACCCAGAAGTCTTGTCTAGAAACTTCGGAACT
The DNA here is from genome assembly GCA_002079205.1 of Phalaenopsis hybrid cultivar. Classification (NCBI taxonomy): domain Eukaryota; kingdom Viridiplantae; phylum Streptophyta; class Magnoliopsida; order Asparagales; family Orchidaceae; genus Phalaenopsis; species Phalaenopsis hybrid cultivar. Next base: position 30,412 of record JXCR01139575.1, read on the forward strand.
TTGTACACCTTCTCCAAGTGCTCTTTATTGGGTTATTCATGTGTTGGCTCACTATACTACGTGAGTATGCAATATTTGGCCTCGCATGTGACAGTTATATAAGTTTTCCTATCAATCTTTGATATCTTCCCTTATCCACAGAAACTTTTTTTCTATCAGCAGGCTTCATCCAATCATTTATGTCTCCTTCAGTAAATCTAGGATGTATTTACTTTGTGATATAATGATGTCTTTCTCGAACTTTGCTGCCTCTGTACCTAAAAAATATCTCATAGTTCCTAAATCATTGATTTCAAACTCACTGACAAATACTTCTTGGATTTTGAGAATCTCTCTTTCATCATCACTAGTAAAAATCATATCATTATATACTATTAGATTCCTGAGTGTGTTTTACAAACAAATTGACTTTGAGAAAATCAATTAGATCTCATAATTTTAGCAAAACTTTCAAACCACACTCTTAGTGATTACTTAAGTCCATGGAAAGACTTCTTGAATTTGCATACTATGTGTTCGTTTAAATCATTCTCAAGTCCAGATGGTATCTCTATATGTACTTCTAGATTCCCATTAAAGAAGTCATTTTTTATGTCAAGTTAATGTAGTCCACATTCCTTATTAACTGCCACTGAAAAGAGTACTTTGATGATATTAAGTTTGACAATTAATGTAAAAGCATCCTGATAGTTGAGCTCAAATGCTTGATTGAAACCTTTGGTAATAAATCTGACTTTGAATATTTAAATACCCCCATGAGCTTTGTATTTGATGTTGAGCACCCATTTGCACCCAACTGACTTTCTTATCCTAAGAGAGTTAGTAATAATTCATGTACCATTATGCATTAGTGTTTGAATCTCCTCTTCAACTGTTTTTATCTGTTCTGGATTTTCAATAGCTTTAGAATAGACTTAGGAATCTGCATACTATAAAGGTTAGAAACAAAAACTTTACTTTATCAGCTAAAAATAGCTTCCAATAAGCTAAATACTCCTGAATTGAATATCTAATGCAGAAGAGGAAGGAATTAACTCATGAGTATTAAACTTCCTACCCAAAAGTTGTTTTCCGCTTGCTCAAGATTTTTTCTCCATGTGTACACACAAAATTCTTTTTTTCTAGATTTAAGGTTGGGTTGGTTAGGATTCCTAGGCATGCACAACTAGGCTAGGAGGGCTAGGTGGAGTAGGTGGTGAGACCATGTAGGTGTTATCAAGTACATCCCAAAATTGATGTTCATTTGCACACTCCCTTTAAACATCACATTTGGGATAGTATGATTTTTATAACATCCATGAAATTGCAGTAATTTTTGGTAACATGAAAGTATCACTTATATCACTTTTTTATTCGTGGCATACCCAAGAAAAATATACTTGATAGATTTAGAGTTAAGTTTTGTGTGATTTTGAGAATGGCCATGAATAAAGGATATGCACCCAAAGATTTTAAGTGAGATAGTAGAATAGAAAGCTCTGATGTAAGAATTAATAACCATCAAAATATAAAGAGGTGTGAAGTACCCGGCTAGACATTTGATTAATAAGATATGTTGCAGTAACAACTGCTTCCCTTCAAAAAAGTTTAAGAACTTGATTAGAAATCTTAATTGAGTGAGATACCTCAAGGAAATGTCTTTTCTTTCTCTCAACTGTTCCATTTTATTGTGGGATATACATACACGAAGTCATATCGATGATTTCATTTTTCTTAAAGATAGGACTCAATAATAGAATTGAAATATTCATTTACATTATTAGTTTTGTACAAAATTTTGCATTGAAATTGAGTTTGAATCATGCTATAGAAGGTTTAAAAGATTTGGGTTGTTTCAGATTTCTCCATCATTAGGAATACCCAAGTGGTTCTTGTATCATCATCAATAAATGAGAAAACCCAACTGAAACCACTTAGGATTTTCACCTTTGAAATTCTTCAAATATCGCTATGGACAACGGCAAAAAGGTGAGGGTTTGACTGGTCTAGAGGAAAATTACTTCTGGTGTGATTAACAAGTTGACAAATCTGAAATTGATAAAAACTTGGTCATTTATTGATAAACAAATGAAGATACAACTTAGTAACAAAATTGAAATTGGGATGACCAAAGCGACAATGTTGTAACAACACGTGATTTTTGACAGATGACTCAACAGAAAATAGAGGTGGGATAATTTGTGTTTATAGAGAGACTTTCCTTGAAAGCCTAGATCATTTTTAGTCTATCAATTATCTTCCCCAAATCTACCACCTCAAATTCAGAAAAGTTAGAATCGAATTTAGTAACACAGTTCAGGTCATAAGTAAGCTCATTAATAGAGATTAAGTTCCAATCTAGTTGGGGGGATATATAATGTTGAAGAAAGCTATATATCTTTGTAGACTTTCACATCTCTTTTCCCAAAAATCTCGGAGAGAGATCTACCAGCAAGTCTAACGAATTTGAGGTTAGTGATCTCTTGGTGGTTGATGAGAGCATGAATGTCTGCAATAATGTGATCATAAGAACCAAAATCTATTATCCAAAGTCAAAATCCTCCATTATTAATAAGATATGAGGATATCATATCTTGATGTATCATCAAGCTGGTAAACTCAGGAGTAAAACAAGATATCTTTATTCCGTACTTGGACATAAACCCAATTCACGTTTAGAGATGAAAGAATTATGAGCTATTGCAAGTTGCAGAATTATTGGTTGCTTCTTGCCACAGGAGTGAAAGAACGGCTAGAAAGTCGGAGAGATCTGCATGCTCAGAAGAAGCTACCTGCAGCTGCTAGCTGGCCAGTACCTGCGGTTGCTCTGTTGGCTTGAAAAAGAGCAGTCCGGTTTTTATATGATCATCAATAAATGAGAAAAACCAAGTGACCCGCTAAAGATTTTCACCTTTGAAAGTTTTCAAATATCATTGCAATGGTATAAGGGTGTGAGGGTTTGACTGGTTTAGAGGATATTTCTTTCTAGTGTGATTGACAAGTTAAAAAATCTGAAATTGATAAAAACAAGGTCATTTATTAATAAACAAAATGAAGATACAACTTAGCAACGTAATTGAAATTGAGATGACCCAAGCGACGATGTCATAACAACACTAGATTTTTGGCAGATATTGACTCAACAGAAAATAGAGGTGTTTATAGATAGATTTTCCTTGAAAGCCTAGATCCTTTTTAGTCTATCAATTATCTTCCCCAAATCTACCACCTCAAATTTAGAAAAGTAAGAATCGAATTTAGTAACACAATTCAGGTCATAAGTAAGCTTATTAATAGAGAGTAAGTTCCGATCTAGTTGGGGGATATATAGTGCTGAGGAAATCTAAATATCTTTGTAGACTTTCACATCTCTTTTCCCAAAAATCTCGAAGAGAGATCCATCAGCAAGTCTAACTAATTTGAGGTTAGTGATCTCTTGGTGGTTGATGAGAGCATGAATGTCCGCAATAATGTGATCATAAGCACCTAAATCTATTATCCAAGGTTAAATCCTCCATTATTAATAAGGTATGAGGATATGATATCTTGATGTATCATCAAGCTGGTAAAATAAGGAGTAGAACAAGATGTCTTTATTGTGTTTAGAGATGAAAGAATTCTTAGCTACTACAAGTTGCAGGATTATTGGTCGCTTCTTGTCGCAGGAGTGAAGGAACGCCTAGAAAGTCGGAGAGATCTGCATGCTCAAAAGAAGCTACCTGCAGCTGCTAGTTGGCCAGTACCTACATTTGCTCTATTGGCTTGAAAAGGAGCAGCTGTGTTCTTAAATGATCATCAATAAATGAGAAAAACCAAGTGACCCACTTAAGATTTTCACCTTTCAAAGTTTTCAAATATCATTGCAATGGTAAAAGGGTGTGAGGGTTTGACTAGTTTAGAAGATATTTCTTTCTGGTATGATTGACAAGTTAAAAATCTCAAATTGATAATGATAGAGGATAATTATATTTTAAAGATAGGAAACAATAATATAGTTGAAATATTCCTTTACATTATCAGTTTTGTAGATCTAAATTTTGCATTGAAATTGAGTTTGAATCATGCTATGGAAGATTTGGAAAATATGGGTTGTTTCAGATTTCTAAATCATTAGGAATACCAAAGTGGTTCCTGTATCATCATCAATAAATGAGAAAAACCAATTGAACCCACTTAGGATTTTCACCTTTAAAAGTCTTCAAATATCGCTATAGACAACGGCAAAAAGGTGAGGGTTGACTGGTCTAGATGATAATTATTTCTGGTGTGATTAACAAGTTGACAAATCTCAAATTGATAAAAACTTGGTCATTTATTTATAAACAAATGAAGATACAACTTAGTAACATAATTAAAATTGGGATGACCAAAGCGACAATATCATAACAACATGTGATTTTCGAGAGATATTGACTTAACAGAAAATAGAGGTGGGATCATTTGTGTGTTTATAGATAGACTTTCTTTGAAAGCCTAGATCCTTTTTAGTCTACCAATTATCTTCCCCAAATCTACCAACTCAAATTCAGAAAAGTTAGAGTTGAATTTAGTAACACAATTCAGGCCATAAGTAAGCTTATTAAAAGAGAGTAAGTTCCAATCTAGTTGGGGATATATAGTGTTGAAGAAAGCTAAATATCTTTGTAGACTTTCACTTCTCTTTTCCTAACAATCTCGGAGAGAGATCCATCAACAAGTCTAACGAATTTGAGGTTAGTGATCTCTTGGTGGTTGATGAGAGCATGAATGTCTACAAAAATGTGATCATAAGCACCAAAATCTATTATCCAGAGTCAAAATCCTCCATTATTAATAAGATATGAGAATATCATATCTTGATGTATCATCAAGCTGGTAAACTCAGGAGTAAAACAAGATGTTTTTATTCCGTACTCGGACATAACCCAATTCACGTTTAGAGATGAAAGAATTCCGAGCTATTGCAAGTTGTAGAATTATTGGTTGCTTCTTGCCACAGGAGTGAAGGAACGCCTAGAAAATCGGAGAGATCTGCATGCTCAGAAGAAGCTACCTGCAGCTGCTAGCTGGCCAGAACCAGCGATTGCTCTGCTGGCTTGAAAAGGAGCAGCCGGATTCTTATATGATCATCAATAAATGAGAAAAACCAAGTGACCCGCTTAAGATTTTCACCTTTGAAAGTTTTCAAATATCATTGCAATGGTAAAAGGGTGTGATGGTTTGACTGGTTTAGAGGATATTTCTTTCTAGTGTGATTGACAAGTTAAAAAATCTGAAATTGATAAAAACAAGGTCATTTATTGATAAACAAAATGAAGATACAACTTAGCAACATAACTGAAATTGAGATGACCCAAGCGACGATGTCATAAAAACATTTGATTTTTGGCAGATATTGACTCAACAGAAAATAGAGGTGGGATCATTTGTCTGTTTATAGATAGATTTTCCTTGAAAGCCTAGATCCTTTTTAGTCTATCAATTATCTTCCCCAAATCTACCACCTCAAATTCAGAAAAGTAAGAATCGAATTTAGTAACAATGTTCAGGTCATAAGTAAGCTCATTAATAGAGATTAAGTTCCAATCTAGTTGGGGGATATATAGTGTTGAAGAAAGCTAAATATCTTTGTAAACTTTCACATCTCTTTTCCCAACAATCTCGGAGAGAGATCTACCAGTAAGTCTAACGAATTTGAGGTTAGTGATCTCTTGGTGGTTGATAAGAGCATGAATGTCTGCAATAATGTGATCATAAGCACCAAAATCTATTATCCAAAGTCAAAATCCTCCATTATTAATCTTGATGTATCATCAAGCCGGTAAACTCAGGAGTAAAACAAGATGTTTTTATTCCGTACTTGGACATAAACCCAATTCACGTTTAGAGATGAAAGAATTCTGAGCTATTGCAAGTTGCAGAATTATTGGTTGCTTCTTGCCACAGGAGTGAAGGAACGCCTAGAAAATCGAAGAGATCTGCATGCTCAAAAGAAGCTACCTGCAGCTAGCTGGCCATAACCAGTGATTGCTCTGCTGGCTTGAAAAGGAGCAGCCGGGTTCTTATATGATCATCAATAATGAGAAAAATCAAGTGACCCGCTTAAGATTTTCACCTTTGAAAGTTTTCAAATATCATGGCAATGGTAAAAGGGTGTGAGGGTTTGATTGGTTTAGAGGATATTTCTTTCTAGCGTGATTGACAAGTTAAAAAATCTGAAATTGATAAAAACAAGGTCATTTATTGATAAACAAAATCAAGATACAACTTAGCAACATAATTGAAATTGAGATGACCCAAGCAACGATGTCATAACAACATTTAATTTTTGGCAGATATTGACTCAACAGAAAATAGAGGTGGGATCATTTGTCTGTTTGTAGATGGATTTTCCTTGAAAGCCTAGATCCTTTTTAGTCTATCAATTATCTTCCCCAAATCTACCACCTCAAATTCAGAAAAGCAAGAATCGAATTTAGTAACACAATTCAGGTCATAAGTAAGCTTATTAATAGAGAGTAAGTTCCAATCTAGTTGGGGGATATATAGTTCTGAAGAAAATTAAATATCTTTGTAGACTTTCAAATCTCTTTTCCTAACAATCTCGAAGAGAGATCCATCAGCAAGTTTAACGAATTTGAGGTTAGTGATCTCTTGGTAGTTAATAAGAGCATGAATGTCCACAATCATGTGATCAGAAGCACCTATATCTATTATCCAAGGTCAAAATTCTTCATTGTTAATAAGATATGAGGATATGATATCTTTATGTATCATTAAGCTGGTAAGCTCAGCAGTAGAACTAGATGTTTTTATTCTAAACTTGGTCATAAACCTAATTCACGTTCAGGGCTGAAAGAATTCTGAGCTACTGCAATGTGCAGGATTATTGGTTGCTTCTTGTCGCAGGAGTGAAGGAACGCCTGGAAAGTCGGAAAGATCTGCATGCTCCGAAGAAGCTACCTGCAGCTGCTAGCTGGCTAGTACGTGCGGTTGCTCTGCTGGCTTGAAAAGGAGCAGCTAGGTTCTTATATGATCATCAATAAATGAGAAAAACTAAGTAACCCACTTAAGATTTTCACCTTTGAAAGTTTTCAAATATTTTTGCAATGGTAAAAGAGTGCGAGGGTTTGATTGGTTTAGAGGATATTTCTTTCTGGTGTGATTGACAAGTTAAAAATCTCAAATTGATAAAGATGGAGGATAATTATATTTTAAAGAAAGGACTCAATAATAGAGTTGAAATATTCCTTTACATTATCAGTTTTGTAGATTTAAATTTTGCATTGAAATTGAATTTGAATCATGCTATGGAAGGTTTGGAAGATATGAGTTGTTTCAAATTTCTCCATCATTAGGAATAACCCAAGTGTTTCTTGTATCATCATCAAAAAATGAGAAAAACCAACTGAACCCACTTAAGATTTTCACCTTTAAAAGTCTTCAAATATGGCTATGAACAACAGGAAAAAGGTGAGGGTTTGACTGGTCTAGAGGATAACTATTTATGTTGTGATTAACAAGTTGACAAATCTCAAATTGATAAAAACTTTGTCATTTATTGATAAACAAATGAAGATACAACTTAGTCACATAATTGAAATTGGGATGACCAAAGCGACAATATCGTAACAACCCGTGATTTTCGAGAGATATTGACTCAAAAGAAAATAGAGACGGGATCATTTGTGTGTTTATAGATAGACTTTCCTTGAAAGCCGAGATCCTTTTTAGTCTATCAATTATCTTCCCCAAATCTACCACCTCAAATTCAGAAAAGTTAAAATTGAATTTAGTAACACAATTCAAGTCATAAGTAAGCTTATTAAAAGAGAGTAAGTTTCAATCTAGTTGGGGAATATATAGTACTGAAGAAAGCTAAATATCTTTGTAGGCTTTCACATCTCTTTTCCCAACAATCTCGGAGAGAGATCCATCAGCAAGCCTAACGAATTTGAGGTTAGTGATCTTTTGGAGGTTAATAAGAGCATGAATGTCCACAATCATTTCATCAGAAGCACCTATATCTACTATCCAAGGTTGAAATTCTCCATTGTTAATAAGATATGAGGACATGATAGCTTGATGTATCATTAAGCTGGTAAGCTCAGCAGTAGAACTAGATGTCTTTATTCTATACTTGGTCATAAACCTAATTCACGTTTAGGGCAGAAAGAATTCTGAGCTACTGCAAGTTGCATGATTATTGGTTGCTTCTTGTCATAGGAGTGGAGGAACCCCAAGAAAGTCGGAGAGGTCTGCATGCTCAGAAGAAGCTATCTGCAGCTGTTGGTTGGCCACTACCTACGGTTGCTCTGCTGGCTCGAAAAGGAGCAGCCGTGTTCTTGTATGATCATCAATAAATGTGAAAAACCAATTGATCTCACTTAGAACTTTCACCTTTGAAAGTCTTCAAATATCACTATGGACAATGGCAACAGGGTGCAAGGGTTTGACTGGTTTAGTGGATAATTATTTCTTGTGTGATTAACAAGTTGACAAATCTCGAATTGATAAAAACTAGGTCATTTATTGATAAACAAATGAAGATGCAACTTAGTAATATAATTGAAATTAGGATGGCCCAAGCGACAATGCCATAATACCCATAACAACACCTAACTTTCGATGGATATTGACTCGACAAGAAATAGAGGTGGGATCATTTGCATGTTTATAGAAAGACTTTCCTTGAAAGCTTGGATCTTTTTTAGCCTACCAACTACCTTCCCCAAATCTACCACCTCAAATTCAGAAAAGTTATAATCGAATTTAGTAACACAATTTAGGTCATAAGTGAGCTTATTAATAGAAAGTAAGTTCCAATCTAGTTGTGAAATATATAGTGCGGAAGAAAGCTAAATATCTTTGTAGACTTTCACATTTCTTTTCCCAACAATTTTGGAGTGAGATCCACAGCAAGTATAACGAATTTGAGGTTAGTGATCTCTTGATGGTTGATGAGAGCATGAATGTCCACAATCATGTGATCAGAAGCACCAAAATCTATTATCGAAGGTTAAAATCCTCCATTGTTAATAAGAAATGAGGATATAATATCATGATATACCATCAAGCTGATAAGCTCAGAAGTAGAACTAAATGTCTTCATTCTGTGCTTGGTCATAAACCCAATAGGGCTCAAAGAATTCTGAGCTACTGCAAGTTGCAGGATTATTGGTTGCTTCTTGCCATAGGAGTGAAGGAACGCCTAGAAAGTCAGAGAGGTCTGCATGCTCAGAAGAAGCCATCTACAGCTCTTGGCTGGCCACTACCTGCAGTTACTCTTCTGGCACAAAAAGGAGCAGCTAGGCCACCGACGAACAGCAGGAAGGAGAGCTTGGAAGCTCTGGGAGAAGTCTGCAGGGCTGCTCTGGCTGCTACCTAAAGCTGTGACTGCTTTGGTTGCAGTGAGACGTCTGATAGAGAAAGTGAGTAGCAAGATCCACAGCTCCGACCCTGTTCGGAAAAACAGTGGGAAAAGAGACGGGAACCGAGAGGGCCCATAGCGAGTTTTGTGGCCTGTAGGGAGGACTTTGGCGCTGTCGGCTGCAAAATACTCCAAAGGAGGGTCTGCTGCACGGAAAAATTATGAAGAGTCTGCAGAAAGGCAGGTGGCTGCAGGAAGGATTCCAGTGGCTGTAGAGAAGATTCTGATTGGTGCTGCTATGGAAAACAAATGTCGGTTGCAGAACCTGAACAAAACTGAACAATCCGGCTGTTAGAGGAAGTGCTGCCAGCTGCAGAGAGAGATTTCTAGCAACAAGAGGGGGCCTAAGGGGTATGACCAAGTAAGAAGAGATTCTGGCTGCCTGCAGGGAAGCGGTTCTGACTGCCTGCAGGAAGGAGGTTCAACTCTTGGCAGAAGAGATTCTTGGTCAAGCAGGAGAGGCTCCGGTTTTGGCTGAAGAGATTTTCTGGCTCGGACAAAGGTCCAGACAAGTTTCCAGCTGCAAAAAGGAGGGTTGGCGACATGGAGGGATCTAGTTTAAGGTCAATGGCTCTGATACCATGTAGAAAATGGGTGGGGAGAGGAATAATTCTCTTGATCCATATTATTCACATGTATGGTACATGTATATAGGAAAAAAATCCCTCGTAATTTACAAACTTACCAAATATATCTAACCTAAATTAAGAAAGAAAATATTTCTCGAATAAAAAGTAAAATAACATAAAATATGAAGGGTATAAACTAATCAAGAATTTTCTTAGTTTCAATCAAATTTTCCATAATCTTTCAAATTTCCTTCATGAACTTCTCAGATTTCCCCAAGGCAAAGAAAATAACTTCATGTTATTTATTTTTTTATCGAGAGATGGCATTAGATACAATTGATTTAATGTGTTTTAAGGAATAAAGTTGTTTCAAGGATACGGTAACTTGATGAAATATAAGTATGGTAGAGCATTGACTAGCATTAAAAACTGTCTAGAGAGACCCAGAGTTTTTAATTATGGTATGTTATGTGACTTTATGAAAGATATGTATGATAGAGCATTGAATAGCATTAAAAACTATTTTAGACAGGCGCAGAGTTCTTAACTATAGTATGTTTACAAAGGATTAACAACGAGTTCATACCTTTATATATTTATTATAAGGATGTTTATAAAAGATATTTAGAGTGAGGTGCCTTAGTATATACGTATTTAGATGATATAATTCTAACTGGTGAGATATCCATCAGAGAAAGTGAAAATAATACAAAAACAACAACAAAACCTTTAATCCACTAAGCGGAGTCGGCTACACGAATCCTTTTACGCCACTGCGTCCTATTTAGTGTCATATTTTCATTTAATTCTAATAAATTAAGATCAATTTTTATACAATATGCCCATGTCATTTTAGGTCTACTTTTGCCTTTCTTAACATAAGTTGAATCTAAGACCTCTACTCTCCTAATTGGATCATCAGACGGTCGACGTTTAACACTGTCATTGTCGGTCCCAAGCCTAGATGTGAAAAGTGGATTGTTGCATTAGGTAGTCGACAATCAGCATAAATTTTGTCAAAAAAATTATGACATGGCTATTTTTTATCATTGAAGTGAATATAATAATAATAAAATATATTTAAAATGCAGAATCCTTAGAATTGGTAAAATAAAGACTAAGTATATATTATATAATTTTAGAAGGTGTAATGTTCACTTATAATAATTCAACATTTTTAAAGAATAAAGTGATAACTAAGTGTGATAAGTTTAAATATCCTGAATTTATTATATTGAAGATTCAAAATATATGATTAAACTAGAGAAATGTCTCCAAAGATTTATATGAAAAAGATATTATTGAAGTTCAAATAAAAATTTTATAACATCTCATTTAGGCTAATGATGTTATATAACTTTGAACATTTGGTCATTAAAAAATCATTAAAATCTAAGTTAAGGGGGTGTTTGGTTGCAATTAGGATTTAGGTTAAATAGGATTTAATAAATCCAAATTACGTAGATCCAGAGTAGTTTTTGTTTCAATTTAAGGTTAAATCCATTAAATTCACTTATCCTATTTGGCATAAGTCCACTCCTCTCGTTTTCTTCTTTAAGTTAAATCCGTTAAATCCACATAAGAAAATGATTTAATAAATCCGGATTTAGGTTAAAAAATTAACGGAAGAGGATGATTTATGGATTTAACTTCTTCGAATTTTTTGTTTGGCTGAATTTATGTTGATATTAACATAAATCCTGTGCAAATCCGGCTACCAAACACCCCCTAAGAGTGATAAAAAACAAAATGCTAAAATGGTTGTGTAGAAAAATAAATAAAGAATGGGCATGCTAAAAGAAAGGTTAGAGTCAACTTATTAAAAATAAAGTGACTAAAAATAGACTTTAGTGGTTTGAAAAAGTATAGCAAAAGACAGAATGTACCTGTTACGCTAGTTAAATAAAATTGGCACTATAAAGCTAAGAAGAAAAAGGGGTAAGCAAAAGTTGTATGTATCAAAAGTTCAACATAGTTTATGAAGAATAAGTTTAACACTGTAACATTTAAAAAATCATTAAACAAGAATGTATAAAAAATAAGGACTCATAAAACCAACCCCAACTCAATGGGATATGGCTAATCATGATGAACAATCAAAAATAAATTTTATTATTAGCCTAGATTGTGATGATTAACTTAACTGATGAAAGAAATATTTAGTAATTGTTTCTGGTTTTTAGCCAGCAAGCCCTGAATGGGTTTGTTTTTTCCGTCACGCATTTATGGATCTATAACTTTTGCTCCTTTTCAGCAAAGTTTGTATTGATATTTTGTCACCACCCTTTAGAATTGGATAGACTACCAAGAGTTTTGAGGAGGTTTTGCTCTTTTTTTTCTACTTCAAGTATAATTGCTTGGTAGTTTTTACCCTTTTTTCTTCAACATACCAGGCATTTCCCTCCCATACATGCAAAATTAAAAATTTGCAGATCCATACCTCTTGTATCTGTAATACTCCTCACGAGCTCCCTTTAATTGACGCCTTAATGCAGCCATTGTTTTTTCATCGGTGTCATAGTCCATATCATTTTCACCCAATCTACCCCCTGAAGGCTTGAAAGATGGATCATCCCGAAACTGAGAAAAATAGATCAACCAAAAGAATAAAAAATACTAATAGCATTATCAAAAAAAATGAGGAGCTTGGGTGTATGGAAATAATTACCACTTGGACCAGCATGTTATCAATGACATTCATATAAGGTCTCAAAGGATCCCGTTTTGACATTTGTTTGGATGTGGCTTGAGCAACCTAGGAAAACACAGCAGGAACAGTGGATAATTCATCCGTTGCTTGAGACAGAAAATGCCTAAAACAGGTTATAAAAATTGAAAATACATGGCTATAAATTGATAAATACGAAGAAATCTTTAATATGTAAAAGATAGACAATAAATAAAAGGACAATTCACAAGAAAGGCTTCTACGATTCATTGATAGCGAAGGTAAGTCCAAAAAATGCAATTTATGAAGGATAGACATGGAACCTCTACAAAATGATAGCAAAGCTGGAATAATAAAGCAGCAATGGAAAACTGATAAAATACTCGAGCATCCTAAAAAAAATAAACTACACCTAGCACAATCCATTGTCTACAACTATTTTGTGACAGTTATTTACAAGGTGCATGTGCTCTCTATCCCCTAATTTGCCTTCCCTGCATTCCAAAGAATCCATTCCCCCAACGACTATAAATAATAGAAACCAAAACTGAATGGGGTTGGCAGTCTTCATCTTATTTCAACCTGTACTCAAACCTTCCCCGTACTTCTTCATCTTAATTCTAATATCCAATCTGCTCCGTATGGATTTGCAGAAAGGGCTAAAAAATAAGAAATCCAAGTTTCTTGGTTGAATAGATGCTTGGTCTTGTTCTTTTAAGTTCTTATTAAAAATGGTGCAGTCATACAGGAGGAAAGTACAAAATAGCTCTGCTTGATAGGATAGAAAAACCATGCTTCCAGCAACTCATCACTTACTTTTAGACAAAACATGTTAATGTGAGATTAAAAGTGCCTTCTATTAATTAGATCTTAATCAGACACAACCCAACATCTTTTGCCATTCATAGATTGAACAAAAAAAATTAAAAATAAGCCAAAATATAATCCTAATTTCTTGTAGGTGTATGCACACGAGTATATATAATTTTTAAGAGAGGAGAAAAAAATCAAGAGAATCTGAAAAGTCTGCGTGTAATGTGCAACAAAAAAAAAAGAAAAGCTAAAGGGAATATAGAGTTATCATCATAAGAAAAATAGATTCAGAAATAATTACGGAGGAACACATACCACAATCGCATTTGAAAATTCTTGATGAGCATCATCTAACTTCACGGCCATTTTTGCAACCTTATGAGAAAGAAATTTTTGGCGATTGCTCCAATCAGCATTCCTCCATATGCTCTTTGGTATTTCACTCAATCCAAAACCAAGAAGAAATGCACCAGTCACAAGCCCAAATGTATTGGAGCAAGCCATGGCCAAGGCTACAAAGTTTACACTCCTGTCATCATAATGATTGGATGTTTAACTGCCCAATCTGGCCAAATTTAATAGAATGAAACTGAAATAAAAGCATGCTGCCTGCCACAACTAATAGTTGAAATTGCCAGTTATTTCCATGGAATATTGCAGTTCAAACATAATAAATGATAATCTAAATCATGACTAAGAAAAAAGCATACTCAGTGCATAAAGTTCCTGCCAATACACTATTTTAATCTGTAAGCAACTTGCTGCTTCGACCAATATAAAAGCATTTTATGCTTTAGAAAAGTTGTTCCTATGTGATATAGGGAATCTTAGGGTATAGGATCTAATGCACATCTCAAATGCATGGCAATGCATTACTACACAAAATTTTGCTCGACACAAGTTCTACAATTGGTATGCTTCAATGATTAATGTACATGACCAAAATTTATAACACACAAGTAAATAATATTTTGTTAGCCATAGTTGTCTTCTATTATGTTGTACTATGCTACAAAGTGCTATGAAGCGTTGCCAAGTAAAGCATATGATTGTTCCTTAAAATCATCTTAAAATTGTAGTTTAAAGTGTTATAAGAGTTGTAGTTGATTGTTAAAAAAGTTTGCTGCATTAATAAGAGTTAATAAGATTGCTCGAAATGAATATATTACGAATTTCACCCATGTATAATATAAAATCCTACGCTAATTAGTTTCTTGTAAATAAAATATATAATTAATTATTAAGATAAAAAAACAAAAAACCACAGAAGCACTGCTTGAGGAAGTTATCCGAAGTAACCTCCCAAGAAAGCTGCTTTTCAACCTTCATATAAATAGATTTTCTCTTACCTGTTATAGCAAAAATCTTAAAACTGCTATTTTTCAAGAAATACAATCAGGCAACAAGTTATCCCAAAAATAGTCCAAGAACAACCGCCGTTGGCTTATTCCATAATATGATCATAATTAGAGATAATAGAAATTGCTAAAAAAATCCCTAAAAACGCTCCACCATCTTTTTTCTGTAGCATCGATGACACAATGATCCAAAGGTCCCCCTACAATCCCACAGCACAAGGACTGCAAGGAACAGGAGGTCATCAATCAGTAAATACACATATTAAAAGTACAGATTACAAACACAGTTTGTTTGACGCAGGAGCTAGGCTGCCCGGTATGCAGTATTTCCGCAATTTCACGAACATGGAGCAGGGCTTCCCAGGGATACAGAAGTTTGCAGTTCTGCCCATATGGATCCCGCAATTGCAGGAGAAATAGGTCCCGAGATGTCCTTTTTGTTTATTTATTACCTTTTTTTTTTTTCTGGTTCTTTCTTATTCTTCTATTTTCTAATTAAGTTATTTTCTATTTGGGAACTATTAATATGTTGCTATTTTTTTATGGTTCAGTAGACTTTTGGCTATTGGCATTATTTTGGGAGATTTTCTAATTTATGCTCTTCGAAGTGTGTTGTATATTTTCCTTTTGCAAATAGGGGGTGTTTGTTGCTTAGGAATAGGTATTGGATCCTCCTCTACCTCCTTAGTGTTTCCCAATTCAAGCCTTTGTTTTCAGTCGGTTTTCAGTCGGGATAGCCAAAGAACCTCACTTATCCCCCATCCAAACACCGCTGAATACCCATATTATTCTTCCTTTGCTCATCCACAAACACCTCCTTGCCAAGCCCACTTCTAAAATATCTTCTAAGAACTCTATAATGGTATCATCTGGTATCAGAGCCACAAACCCTAGATTTTTAATGATTTATCTTTCTTGCCCAAAATCTGAAATTCTAAAACAAAATTCCCACTATCACAAATCATTCTTACTCAATTCCTAGCTCCAATCCTAAATTTTCAAATTTCAAAATTTTTGCCTTCACCATGAATCTACCTGACACCTACAACTAAAATCCTAAACTTAGATCAATCTTTTATCTACAACACTATAGTCGTCGAAACATTGATTGAGAGAAAAAGAGGCAATACCACCTAAGAGAAATCTACAAAGATGTGTCCACGAGTTAACTATGTGAGAAATCTTTCAACGACAATAGAAAGCTTGTCAGGTTTGAGAGGAGACAATATGGTGATGTCACTTATAGTCACAATGATGACTTACAAGATCGAGAAGAAGACATGAATTCATTTCATCATGAAATTTCTAGTGCCATGAACCAATACCCTATCAATTTGGCATGAAATATCAAAGAAAAAGTCAAGATCTTGGAGTAAATGTGAATATACCAAATTTTGATTTCTCATAGATCCAAACAAATTTATTGAGCGGCTCTAGACAGTAGAACGACTCTTTAAGTTCAAGGATGTCTCACCTGACAAATAGGTAAAGCAAGTCCCCATCAAGTTAGAGAAGAGTACATCTCTTTGGTGGGAGAACTTGAAACTTTTATACCAGCGTGGGGAAAAATAAAATTACTACCTGGTCCAAAATGAAAAGGAAGATGCAACGCAAGTTCCTAACACCACATTACCGATATGAGATGTTTATAAAACCCTACTACCTGCGCCAAAGAGATTCTTCTGTGGAGGATTACAAAACAAAATTTGATCAACTCATACTGAAATGTGAGTCCGTGAAACCAAAGAAGCACACAGTAGCAATATATATAAGAGAACTGAGGTCGTCTATTAGTAATATGGTACAGTTGCAACAGTATTGGTTCCTAATCAATGTACATACCCTAGTTTTGAAGGTGGAGATATAGCAACGTCACCAGGTGGCCGCCACATCTTATAGACCAAATTCAACCGTGGAATCAAACAGCAAGAGTATTCCCATTAGAGCATTCAAGCCACCCCCACCTGAGAAAAAATTTGTTCATAGTGGAGATTAGATGGAACCAACCAGCACTCCAAGATCAGTCCCAGCCAAGAAATAATTCAAATGCCATGATTTTAAGCATATTACTCAAATAATAGAATTATATTATTCACTTAGCAGAGAGCAGTTAAAAGAATGTAAAGTGACATAAGAGATAATGAAGACGTTAGAGAGGAATATAGATTTCAAACGACAAGGGAGAGATGCTAGTGAGTCAAGTGAGCTCATCAGGGAGACTCCAACAGGATTAACATTAGTTATCTTAGATGAAAGTGAATCCAATGAGCAGATATTAAACACATGTCATCCCCAGCTAAGTGGTTTCAGGCTTGTCTGACCAAAAGCCTACTTTCTAAGTTGTCACTACTTAGGGAGGTCTATTATATAATCACATTAGATAGAAATGGGAAATTTTTTACAGATTTTTTAAAGTTTCTTTCGAATAAATTGAATGCCAAATTTTAGTTCAGTTCAAAACAATGTCATCTCAATCGGATGGTTAGATAGTAATGGTGAGACTCCACTTTGAAAAACTCGATAGGTGTTTTCCAAGAAAGTACAACAAACTGTTGGACCCAAGGGCTTCAAGAGAAGAAGAAAAATCCCCTCATAGCAAGTGAGAATGATGTGTGAGCTCGACTTTCAAGGAAGCGGAATTTCTGCAATTTCACAATATGCAGATCCAGGCTTATAGAGGATGCAAACGTTCATGGTTCCGCAGCATATGGATCCAACAATCGCAGAAGTAAGAGACCCCGAGACTTCATTTTTTATTTATTTCCTATCTACAACAAGTTTCTTTCTATTTTTTTTCTTTCCATTTCTCACAAGCACAAGCTCTTATAATTAAATACCCCTCCTGAAAATGGAAGATCATTTTCAATTAAGGTTAGACATTAGAGCGTGCTAATTTTTCAAAAGAGGAAATGGATTTTCCTATTTTGAAGCGGCGAACAATAGGGAAGTTTTTAGTTGTACGATTTATTTTTTCCTATTTAGTGAAAATCAAATGGGCCACACATACAATATTGAGAGGCAGAGATTTTGATATGGTTTAAGAGCTATGGAATAAGAAAAATTTTAATATAATATTTCTATTTTTAATTGTCTTTTTTCGTGTGTTTTAAATTCATGTTGTCATCCAGGACTTTGTGCCAACGCCTTGCATGTGGAATCTGACCAATGCGAGAGTGTCTTCTTGAGGTATTTTTTATGTTTCAGACTTCCTAGGGTAATTTGTTTTATGAACATAAGTCATTTGAGTGACCTTTACTACAATTGAGTTATGTTAGGCCTAATTTGCATGTGTCGCATTCTTAATCCATCGTCTCCATCATGCTTGACCAAAATGACCGCTTAATGCCTCATTTTGCAAATTTGGATGCTTCAAATATATCAAAATGATCAATTTTACAAAATGAGCCATAATCACGTGAATTTGATTACAATCAAAGTGTTTGAAGTTGAATTCATGCAGTGTCATGTTATTTGCCCGCCATCTTATTGCATTAGATTAATTTGGTTAAAGTGCATACGTGGAGGTCAACAATTACGAACTTAACTCTCATTTTCAGTTCTAAATTGGGAATAGTTCCACCCTCACATGTATAGCAAAAATATCCCATCATATGATAACTCTTCACATTGATCAATACTCCTCTCAAATGAAAAAATTTTAATACTTTCAAACGTTGCACCAAGAGACCACTCAACCATCTTGCCACCTAGAGACCACTCAACCATCTTGAGCCAGTTAATTAAATAATGCTTGAACCTTGCTTAATAAATATAAAAGCGACCAAGAAACCACAAACCACATGAAACACTTAGGGTCCGTTTGGGGCAGCTTGTGCGTTTCAGGATAAGCTGTTTATCCTGAAACGCGGCCCGCGGGCCGGCCGCAGGGGTCGGCCCGCGGCCTGCGTTTAGTGTAAAAACCCAAACGCAGTTTCTGATAAGCTGGCGAAAAGCGCAAACCAAACGGTATGGCGGCGTTTTGAAAATGCCGCCCGCACTTATAAGCTGCCCCAAACGGACCCTTAATCTCAATGATGAAGGCTTCTTGGGCAATGGCTGGCTCGAGAAGACGACAGATACAGCCTCCTTGCTCCACCAAGACCGACCAGGCTCCTTCTGGGCATAAGCTTTTGTCCCCTTCCTTCCCTAATTTCATGCACAATTTCCCCTCCGTCCTAAACCATCCCTTCCTACATAGATTGTATTTTAAAATTCCTTCCTTTTTCCATTCCCCCTCCTACTCCTTTCTTATTCTACTTGCCAAATCTATCCACTAATCCCTTTTATTTATAAATGTTGATTAGTTTTTATCTCTCTAATTTCACTTGAGCCTCTAAGGCGTTCACCCTCTGAGGGTTGTATCCAACGGCAAGCGGTGCTTTGGTTGTACCTCGGCCAAGGTGATGACTATGCTTGTTCACTCTGCTCCCTCTCGCTACCATTCTCCTTCCCATGCCGTCCAGACTGAGCCGATCTCCCCAGCTCTCCACCAGCAGGCTGCAGGTCACGTCAGCCTTCACAAGCAGCAGCCCCTCTCCTTGTCGACGACTCACAGTCAGCCAGTGATGTCGCTTAGCATTGTCTCACCAAGTGTTCATCTCTTCGCCCAACCAGCTGCAGCTCTAGCCGATTCCTTCTAGCAACTGCCGCACCTCCTCCCCGAGCACAACCAACCAACCAACCAACCAACTTCCAATGCTACTTCCTCACCGCCTGCCACCCTACATTCTCCAGCAGGCTGCCGACCCTCAAGCTCCTCCTAGCAACTCTCATATTCCCGCCCCGCACTACCAGTCAATCGCCTACTTTCGGGCCCCCTTCCAACAGACCATTAAGCATCTTTTTGCGCCTCCAGCCGACCCACCGGCCTCACAGCATCACTCCAGCAGCTCCCTCTATCAGCCCATTTCTATCCTTGTGTTGTTTCCTTCGTTCTTATTTTCTACACTCGTTATTACTATTTATTGTTAACTATTGCCGTGTTGTTTTATATTGTGAGTCATCCTTGTAACCATTTGAGGTCAGCAATAAAATATGTATCGTCTGAGTCGTGATTTGGGTTAACTCTGGTATCACACAATTAACCCATTGACTCCAATACCACGCAAAAGAGGGGCAAAACCAAGGAGCCAAAGCTGAGATTAATGCACTAGTAGATAACAATCATCAACATAAAAGCTCCAGCTAAAAAGGGCACTACTATTACATCAGAAACATAAATATTATTTTCACTTCAAACATGTGATTATTTTCACTTGGATGTATTCCTCAATAAATCGTAAATTTTAAGATTGGCAATACACTTATATGATCTTTACAATTTTTTCAAATTATTTTTCCCAAAAATCAACATGTTTGGTAATAACTTCTACTATTTTGGTAAATTAGTTCCAAACACAGGCATCTTCCTTCAGAAAATTGTGAACCCGAAACATTAATATGTTTATTTTTATCGTGAGAATTATCTGTTTCTACAAAAGAAAGGACAATAAAGACAAAGCAAGCCAAAGAATTGAAATCAATAATCTCAATAACAGTATCAGGGGGAAGTTCCAAACACTAACCAATCTCGATGCATGATGATCAACAGTAGGAGTCCGAGAAGGCCAATCGATCCAACAATCAGGTAAAAGACCAGATTTACATGAAAACTGGTTTTTAATCTTTCTTTCATAGTGAAATCTCCAGCATCTTCATAACCCTGAATAGCAGGAACCACAGCCCTGCTTAGAGACATGAGAGCAACTTAAATAATAGCGTCACATAAATGATGCACACCAAAAAAAAGTAACATGCCAGTTTTCTCTTAAAGTTAAAACCAAGAAATTGCAAATCAAGCTAATTGTTATAACTTTATAAGGAACAAGCATTCACAAAGTATTGTTATTAAAATACAATATAATAATCTCCAACAATTTGCAATATGATCATGCTACAAACTGATGTAACTCAAGTAAAAATCAATCAAACCATTCTTAGCTCTCCAGCACATGCACGCGCACAAGTCAAACAGATATAATTATATTAAGAACCAATTAAGCCTTACCTTTGATACAGTCACAATCGGCAATTTTAAAGGATGAGAAAGCTTCCATTTATTCACAGTTAAACATATTTAGACATTCTTTAATGAAATACATAAGACATGAATACTATAAAATCTTCAGAAGCAATGAAAGGTAGTAGTTTGGCTCCCCTTACACGCACAGAAGTACACAGGTTTACATCACTCAAGAGCCAGTTTTCATTGATGAGATATAAATTATAGAAAAAAAGCTTCCATTTATTTGAAGTTTGCCTGTTTAGACTTTCTTTAAGATAAAGAAGGAATCATTTGTCATTTATGACAGCAGCAGGAATGCCATAAGATCTTGAGGTGCAATGTTGGGCAGTTAATTTTGTTTCCCAACAGCATGCACTATGAAAGATAATATGTTTTATAATATAGCGCATCCACACTTTTAATCGTTGCATTTTTTAGTATCTAAACATTAGTTCTTTAGCATAAATTAAATTTTAAGGATTTCTTAGAGCAACCAATAAAGTCGCATTCTTGAAGACAACACATACTTGAACACTTCTAGAATCATGCACAAGAAGAAAAATACACTTGAGCATGGTTCAATATATTTTAGAAATATACACAATTTATTAAACAAGAAACCAATAAGCTGTAAACTAAGTAGCCTTATTTGAGATTATTTTTATTTTTTTATTCAAATAAAATGATAACAAAATGTGTTTGCTTACTCTTTTTTTTATTATTATTATTATTATTATTATTATTATTATTATTATTATTATTTTCAAAAAAAAGAAACTTTGTTTTTAAAAATTAATCAAAACAATTTAAAGATGTATTTGATATTTTGATAACACACTTCTGATTGCCAATAAAGCCCATCTCCTGATAATGATGTGACATCATCCCCTACCACTAACAACTTTGACTCAAAATGAGTGTCTCGTCCTTGCCGCTCAATGAATCATCATCCACATTTGACCACACCACCATCTTCAGTCAGCCTCTGTGAGCTTTTGTCTACCCCCGCTTACATCCCTCATTACACTAGCCCACATAATACTGGAGTTAACTCAAACCACAATAGGAAAACCAAATATTATTACTGAAAGCAAATAGATGATTACAATCAAACATACTTGAAGGGAAATTACAACATAAACGACACAAACTCACACTATGGCTCGATCCATGGGGGGTGGAGGTCAGCTAGGTGGTCAAGGAGTAGTGGTAGATGACTGAAATGAGTTCTCGGTGGTTGGGACAGCGAAAGGAGGGGCTGCAATTGCGTTGGTAGCAAAGCAGAGGGCTAGGACAGTGAGAGATGGCAAAGGGGAAGGGTTGTGGACTGCAGGACAGCAAGAAGAGTATTGTCCATTGTGGGGGCAGCAAGCGGGAACTGTAGGGATAGCAGGATAGGCTACAGGATATGGAACAACAAGTTAGAATGATGGTTGGACAGCAAAAAAATAGCATATTTGTTGTTTTCCGGATGGATGTAGGGAGATCGGCGATTGGGAGTGATGTAGGAAGGTTGGGGAAAGGTGGAGGTAGCTATGCTGGATTGCAGCGAGGCTGGGAAGGGAGGGAAGGGCTAGAAGTGAAGAAACTGCAAGAAAAACAGCAACAACTGCTATCCTGGGCAGCTGCAGCAGAGAAAGTGCGGTCGGGGGCGACGTGGGAAGAATGTGGAAGGGGATGTGAAAGATAATCACCACCTCTGGAAAGATATATAGCCAAAGCATCACTCAAACTCTCGGATACAGCCCTCGAAAGAAGAAACGGACATTGATGCTTGTCCTAAAAAGAAAAACAACCCCTTCTAAACCCTGATACAACTCATATATAGAAACTGACTAAAAGGGAATGAAGGATAATAGGAAAGCAAGCATAAAAATGAAAAAGGGGATTGTTTTAGGACGTCTCCCGTGATAGTGATCTCACGGTATTGGTACTGTAGAAGCTCCAGTACCAATGAAATATTTGTGCAGGAAGCTCATGTATCAATCTCCCAGGATTGGGAGAGTTTCGACCTCATCCGTCGAAGCTTCTGTCTTCTAATGGTATAGCATCAGATTGGCCACATTGAAGGTGGAGGAAATGTGGCAATCTCCCGGTAAGTCAATCATGTCGATGTTCACATTCCAAAGTATATCTTGATGGAATAGATATACATTATGTTTTAGCACAATCATTATTGAAACTGTAAATAGATAGGTATTCTCACGAACCAAGCTTTGAGTCATTAAATCTGTAATTAGCATCTTCTACTCCTGGTACTCGTCCAACTATATTTGATAAACAAGTATGTAAGAATGAATCAAACTTTGAATGAAACCTATGATAGGTTCGACCACACAAAAATATAAGCACTCAGAAGATGTCTCTTCTCTTCTCTGAAGAGGCATGGATCCCAATGTAGGATATAATTATCCTCAAAAATCCTAAGTCAATTTTCCACATTGTAGTTCATCCATTATGTATGATCATCTGTTAGTGGGTATCTTGTTGAACTGATTTTGTTGTCCAAGGGAATCCATATGGTCTTCCATAAATAGTTCAAAAACTTCTCACCTCTCATGTACCAGACCTCCCTCAGCAGGGGCAACTCATAATGGAATCTATATATCAGAAAAAGTTTGAATTTCTCTTAAATGGGGTTATCATGCCTTTAGTGCCAGTTCTCCGAACCCATGGGTATTCTAAACTTCCAATGGCAGTCCTGCTAATGCTCTTCTAAACTCCTGCAAAATAGTGTTTGAGGTATCATAATCTCATACATTGTATGAACGCCCATTACCTCGGACCAACTCCCTTCTCGAACAACTATTATTACTTCAGTTGGAAGTTCATAATCCACTATAGAATCATCTTCTCCTGACTCAATGACTTCAACTGCTCCCTGATCAGTGAAAGAGATCATTCTCATGGTTGTATAATCTAATTCGATGTGCCCAAATCCGTGACACTTGAAACACTTCATGACAGAAATAGATTTAGAAATGAAAATTAGCTTCACATGCTCTCCATTCTAAATCAGTTTGTGCTCGGGTGGGTGTTTGGATGTTTCCTTTTGTGCACTCTTGTGGCTCGATCCTAGGGTTAAACTATATCTGAAAGGTGTAACGGTCATCCAGTGTTGTTGCCTCTCCACTTTTGAAGCTAGGGTGTAAACATCCAATCTGTAGTGAGTTGGTAAACATTGGGATTGCATCTCCTGTTTCAACTTAAACCAAGAAGTATTCTTGTCTTTTCCCTCATGCTAAAGTAGGTGCTTCAAATTTTTTCACCAGAATAATGCACTCCTTTAACTAGTTGGCAAATAGTTTTACCATTATAGCCGGTGGGACATCCTGGCACTCAAAAAAAAGTTCCATGGTCTAAAGCCACTCAATGAACTCATTCGGCTCTAAGTGACTTTTAAAATATAACAAATCTACCTTTACTTTAAAATTCCGACCTCTCAAATATTTTAGGTTGCCTTCAGGGTAGAGGTTATTCATGTCTGACATCCGTATGATGAAAGACAATCACTTCATTGATTCCATCTAGCAAGTCACCGTTGTGGCTACCGGTGATCCGTCAGAATTGTCTCATTTTCTCAATTTCATCAAGTCGCTGTAATGCTCGGCGGAGTCGTCATTATATCTCTTCCATGGTAAACTTCTAGTCGGTGTCCGGCTATTGTCTCCTTAGTAACTTGATTAGAGATTGGATTTGGATAGGTGGAAGAAGATGTATAATAATGATGAGAATGGGAAGAAAATTTGCAAGTGGTCGGTTTAAAAAATCAACAAAGGAAAAGATTTTTGGGTGCAGCTGGGGTTGGGTATTGGTGGATGCTAAAACCCCTATGATAGAACAAGAATTAGGCTAGCTCTGTACCAAATGATATTATAATTAACCCAAACCACAATGAAAAAATTAAATATTATTATTGAAAGTAAATAGACAGTTACAAGCAAACACACTTGAAAGAGAAATTACAAAATATATGACACGAACTCAGATTATGGCTCAATCCATGGGTGCTAGAGGTCGGCTAGGTGGTCGGGGAGCATTGGTAGGTGGTTGAAATAGGTTGTGGATGATTGGAACTAGTAAAAGAAGGGGTTGGAATCGTTTTGGCAGCAAAGCAGAGGGCAGGGACAAGGAAATGCGGCGAATAGGAAGGCCTGAGAACTGCGGGACAGTAAGAGGAGTGTTATCCGGTGTGAGGGCAGCAAGCGAGAACTATAGGGACAGTAGGATAGGCTGCAGTCCAGGAGGCAGCAAGTCGGAATGATGGTTGGACAACAGGAAAATAGAAAATTTGATGTTTTCCTTATGGCAGCAGTGAGGATCAATGATTGGGAGTGAAGTTGGACAGTTGGGGAAGGGTGAAGCTGGCTGTGCGGGATGGCAGCAAAACGGGGAAGGGAGAGAGGTGGCTAAAAGTGGGGAAACAGCAGAAAAATATAACAAAAGCTACTGTCATTGGCAGCTGCAGCAGAGACGAAGTGGTCAGGAGGGACGTGGGAGAATGTGAAAGGGGATAGGAAATATAATCACCACCTCGAGAAAGAGATATAGCCGGAGCACACTCAAACCCTCGGATACATCCCTCAAAGAGATAAATGGACGCCGACGACTGTCCAAAAAAGAAACATGAAAAAAAAAAACCTTTCCAAACCTAATACGACGCGCATAGAAAATGACTAAAAATGAGAGAAGGATTATATGAAAGAAAGCATAAGAAAGAAAAACGGGATTATTTATGCCTGTCTCCCACAATAACAAATCCTGTAGTACTGTAGTAGCTACAGTTCGTGAAAATATATGAGCAGGATGCTCCCGCGTCACCACAATTTCTCCATAAAAACATGCAACTCCTGCAGCACTGTTTACACCATAAATTCAGCGGAATCAAAATTTTTGGCCCAATACACTTATCCTCCCTCTACCTCCTCCTTCCATGTCCAACCATTTCCTCAAATCCAATAAAATTTTCAGTCCGGTTGCTCCCATGTCCTTCACCTCAATCTCTTTACCAACTTCCAAATTGACAATGTCCTTGAACACCTGCACCACTCCTATCTCCACATTATAAACCTTTCAAATAACAGGTTCATCGTGTATTCCCTTGGAGATATGATGTGAAGTGTGTTATTTGAACAAAAAATGCAATCAAGGCTTTTTTTGCAAGCTACTCAAATAAGTTGTTGTCTCAAACTCAATGCATTGTGAGAAAACAGATCGATGGAAAAGCCCGACAATACACTATAGCAACATTTTCTCTTTTCAAATTACTTTATTTATATTTTATTTCAAATTAGAATATAAACAAATCAAAATAAAAGTAATCCCAAATGGTCCTTTAAAAAATTATGTCATACTACAAAATAACATCAATAACTTATAATTTGTTTGGATTGGTCGTAGCTTCTTATAAAAGTTATTGTAAATTTGTGCTGATTGAGAAAATAACTTTTTAGAAAGCTTCANATCAAAATAAAAGTAATCCCAAATGGTCCTTAGGAAAATTGTGTCAGATTACAAAATAACATCAATAACTTGTAATCTGTTTGGGTTGGTCGTAGCTTCTTATAAAAGTTATTGTAAATTTGTGCTGATTGAGAAAATAACTTTTTAGAAAGCTTCANAAATCAGGTTGAAAAAAGTAACTTTCCACCACAAAACATTATTAAAAATAGCAAGAAAATAATTTCCCAAATGGAGTTGTGGCAACGCTCTGAAACACAAAGTAGGCAGAAAACTATCACAAACATATCCTTAATTTACCATCATAATGACAGTATGTTTTTTCCTTGTCCATATCTAATTTCACTGTATTGATACAAAAATGTCTTTTATACCTTAACTTCTCTTTCTATCTTTACTTGGTTATTTATTTTATTCAATCTTTGTTTCTTCCTTTCATACTTTCCATCTTCCGTCAGTCCTTTCTATTCATCTTTTTCCTGTTATTCGCCCAGAACTTTCCACGCATTCCTATCACTTTCTTTCCTATAGCCTCCTATAAAAGATTTCTCAGGATCCTCTCTAATTTTTTTAAAATATAAATAGTTGAAAACCCTGTAAACATAAATATCAAGAAAACATAACCAGCTCATAAACATAGCATACCACGTCAGTGCAAAGGTACTCCAATATGACCAGCTCCAGAAGAAAGCGATGCTTCCCTTGCCTTGTCGGACCATCGTCTGTATGGAAGGATAAAGGAATTCATCGAGTCAATATGATTGGTAGGCCAAAATAAAAAAAACAAATTCAATAATGCAGCAAAGCAGCACAAAATTATACAAATTATTAAAAAAGAAATTCGCATTATTTTAATAGAAAGATAATTTGAAATGAAGCAACAGTTTTACTAACCCTTACAGCAATGATGTTGTTAAATAAGGTTAAAATACAGTCTGGCTTAAAGAAGAATATACAGATTAAGGTATCAGTTGTGTTATGAAGAATGCAGTCGCTATAATTACTGTCACAGGAACAGAAATTACTACCTAATATGGTGATTAGGATAAGAAAAAAGTAATGCTATCAGATAAGAGATTGCAACAATCTCCAAATAATAACTACAAAACATAGTATCAGGATCTCCTTGTCCCAGCCTTCAGCAACCTCTCAGTCCACAAAACCTCCTAAGGCTTCCTCTCAGTCCACACAAACTTCTAGTCTACTTTCACACTTAGAACTAGTTGCTCACATTCCACAATGATTCTTATTATAACCAATCAGGCTACACTAGTAGTTCTCCCTACATAACCACTGCAATAACATCCTCAACCGGCTTGAAATTGTTTTAAAACTGCATAAGTCTAGGTAGTAGCGCCACAACGTTGATTATGTAGTGTTGCGACATTCTGCAATTTGATTTTTTAAATTAGATGCCTGTTTTAACGCTCTCTTCTCTGTTTATGCATTGCATTTAGCGCCTCATTAATTCCGAATTTTTAATGCTACAGGATAAAATCACAGTGCTGCAAGATGTAGCATCGTGGCACTACATATCAAAAATTATAATTTGCTCATTTTGTGTTATAACATCATTTCTTTAGAACTTTAGTCACATTATTCCATTTGCACCATTATTTCAGTCTTATCCACCTGCATATGCAAATTTAATAAAAGTATCATTGAATTTATTCATTCTTACTTGAAATTAAGTTAAATTAAAATGATAATTTATAAGTAAAACATATTGATTAGATACCCACGAGTTGATCGAGTTTATCCACTAGGCCCCTTGATTGAAGCAAGTTATAGGTTTTGAATGGGATTCTATGATAAAATTAGGTCTAATATCTCCTTTGATTAAGTTGAACAAAGTCCATGACAACCTAAGGCAATGAAATCATTTGATCTTGGCTAGAATCTCATTATCCCCTTTTATCGCCTTCAAGTTGCTAGCGGCATATTCCTTCTCTCAGCATATCAACTGCAGTAGGATAGACATTACCAAAAGCAATCACAACAATTTTTAGTAAACCCTAGAAACTATTTTTAATCAGAAATTCTCTCCCACAAAAATAATTAACAATGAGAGTTTGTGCCCATTAAAAAGTATTAAACTAGGAATATAAAGTCCTCTATACGGGTGAAATCTCTAAATAATATTTTATCATTATCTAATCCAACCCCTAAAAGTAATCTTTCCTAGTTCCCAAAAGGAGGTTCCTTTCAAAGCCCAAAACAACTAAATTAAGATTGATGAAAATGGAGATTAAGTTCTCTAGCATTTGCTCTGTAGTGAAAAACAAATGTGGAGTCCCTAACTTTTAACTCCGATGACAAGCACATAAAATTGCCAACAAAAAATGTCTTGCAATGAAAATTATATTATCATACTGTTTATTATATCAGTTAGAATCATCGAACGTACTAAACTGATTATCTCCATGCAGCTCAGGCTCCCATCTCAAGGATGAGTGAGTTTACTATTCAGATGTTGAACACAATTATATAGAATTTTAATTTGAAAGAGAAAGTACAACACCTATACTTTAACTGTTGGTGTTTCCGGTTCAATGCTAATAGGTATAAGTCCTATAAATTTGTCATGATTTTATGACATATTCAGTTTATTCAAAGATTTATATAAAAGACATGAATTTCACATTAACATTTCTGAATATTATGATAAAAAGCTACTCAGTGCAGAGGACAATGTATGCATTCGGCCAATTCATAGTCCCACAAATCATTTACCCTGTATAATTGAACAAAAATAGGTCAGAAATCAATTGAAACCACAGTAAAGATCCATCGATCATCCACACTACAAAAAACCTGTTGAACATAAATATAACTGGCCTCCCACCGTTACGTCCCCCAATTTCTCAAACCCAACCAAATCACCCAAGAAACCCACTAATCACGCTATGAGCAAATAAAATCGACGGAACCTCACAGCTAACTTTTTCAAAGACAAGAAATTGAAAAAGAAAAGGGGGAGAAGAGATCATACCGTCCAGATATCGGCAGGTACAAGGATGATGAAGGAAAGAGAGCAAAACCAGGTGTAACCGACGGTGAAGAGGACGTAGCGCGGGACATCGGGCCCTGCGAAGTACCGTAGCGTCGCCATGACCATGCCAAGGGTTAACGGCAGCGATATCAGATAAAATACCCACATTTTTTCCTTCTCCTTTTCTCNAAACATTGGGCCCTGCGAAGTACCGTAGCGTCACCATGACCATGCCAAGGGTTAACGGCAGCGATATCAGATAAAATACCCACATTTTTTCCTTCTCCTTTTCTCCAGTTCTCCTTCTCCGAATCCCCGATTCAAATCGATCGCAGAGGATGCCGAAAAACGGGCGCTCGGCAATTCTTCGAGCAGCTAGAGGAGGGTAGAAAGATTGTAACAGCGGGCTAGCGAGGTGGTGACCGGGAGAGAGAAGAAAGCTCAGAAGTCAGAACCGCGGGTAACTCGGACGCATCAAACCTCAAGTAGCTTTCTTTTTTTTTCTTTTTTTTTTTTTTTGAAAAAAAGGATTGCAGAATAACAAATAAAAGTATTGTTAGATAAATATAATTTTAAAAATTTAGAAAAATTCACATATATACCACAAAAACTTTCAGATTTACATTTATAACACTTAGATCAGTTATATGGCACTAACTTATGCTTGAAAGGATTTATTTGGCTTTTAAAATGAATAAGTCAATAATATTTTTGATGTCATATCAGAGATTTGAATGTTATATGTGTAAATATAAAAGTTTAGAAATTATATATATAAATACATCAGAATTTTGTGGTATGTTTTAAATGCTCCAAAATATTTGAATAAATATAAGGAAAGTTTACCAACTTCACAATTATTGTGCATTATATATCTAGCACCTAAAGTTTGATATTTAACACTTCCAAAATTTAGGCATGAAAAAGCATACTTTATTTCAAAAAGTTAATGTTAATGTTATTTTTATATGATGTAAGAAATTTGAGTTTCATGTGTGTAAATATGAAATTTTAGTTGATAGATGTGTCAATATATAAGAATTGCGTGTCATGTTTATAAATGCTCCTACATATAAGCACATATATGCATAAACTATAGTATATATTAATTCAACTTAGAGATTCATTTTGGAATTAAAATAGCAAAGAAATAGAGTTAAAAAATTAACGTGTAAATTAATTGAATTTTTTCACATTAATTTTTAAAATTCTTCGCAATGTGCATTTAAATTAATATAGATAAAATAATTGTAGAGTTAATGTAAATAGTAAGGGTGTAACTAAGTCATGCTAACTCATGAGCCGACTCGAGCTCAGCTTGATACTCAAACTAGTTCTAACTCGATTTGTTAGATCGTGAGCTGGGTAGTTTAAAAAAATATTAATATAAAATATCCTTAAAATATATTAAATTTTAAGATTTTATCTTTAAAGTATTAAAAAAATTTAAAAATAATATTTTGTATTTTATATTAATTAATTTATTATTATTTTCTTCTAATTGATCAATATATTTATTATTTTTTTAGAACACTATTTTAAATTAATATTATTTTATCTCTTTTATAACAAACAAGCTGGCTCGGGAGCCTGCTCGAACTCGTAGTCCTAATTTCGAACTCTAGCACTCAAAAAAAATTAACCAAATTCAAACTCAAATCATGCCTGTTTCATGCTCTACCTCATTCATTACACCCCTAAAATTGGAGTAGGAAGACCAATCTTAACAAGTGATTAAAAACGGGCCTAAAACTTTTTGGCCATTCTAGTTTTATAGCTGGGCTACACATAGCAGCCCATCTACATCTTTGCTTCTTTAAGTGGCCATTGTCCTGTCCGTTTGAATTCGGATAACTTGTAAACAAAGATCTGTAATAAAGTAGCTTTACATAATTTTATCAACATTTCAACCATTATATTTTTTTTTTTGCAAAAATATTATTTCCATTAAACTCTAAAATACAGAAAAAGAAAAATATTACATTGAGGCATCCTAACTTGATTTATTTTTGTAGTGTAGATTCAAAAATCTTTTGGATTATAAATGGCCACATACAATTTAGGGCTTGTTTGAAATTACTTTTGTTTTCTTTTCTTTTTTTTTTTTTTCAAAAACATGTTTGTTTAGTAAATTTTTTTTCATATTTTTATTTATTTATTTTTAAAAACATTCAAGACAACTAAAAGTTATTTTGAGTATTTTTAAAAACATATGAACAAGTTACGTCATACCAAATATATTTATTTCAAATCAAAAAATCAAAACAAAAATCCAATATCAAAAGTGTTTCCAAACAGCCCCTTAAGGGTGTTTGGGATAACTTTTATTTTTTTTTCTATTTTTTATTTTTTATTTTCTTTTTTTATTATTATTTGAACAAAACATGCTTGATACATTTGATTAGGTTATAGTTGTTTTTTTAAATATTTAAAATATTCAAAATATTCAAAATTTATTTTGAGTGTTTTGAAAAGCATTTTTATTTATTTTTAAAATTTAAAATTAAAAATAACAAGTTAAAAACATATTTTTAAAAGTAAAGGAAAAATAAAAATAAAAATGAAAATAAAATAAAAAACAAAATGGGGAACATTTAAGTGTAAATTCAAGCAACAATAATATATAGTCATAGACCCAACTATTTCTTGATGTACTTAATATTTAGTTTTTGTGATCTTTTATTATTCCAAATTATAGAAGACTACGCAACGACTATTTTGTTTTGTTTCTTATAATATGTTGTCTGTTATGATTATCATATTTATTTAGAAAAATATTACATTTTCTTATGTCACAACTATTATGATTGCACTCAATATTATCAACTTAGGGCAAAATTAATAATCAAAATATAATCAAACAATCTTNAAAATTATTGTTAGATAAATAAAATCTTAAAATTTTAGAAAAATTCACATATATACCACAAAAACTTTGAGATTTACATTTATAACACTTAGATCAGTTATATGGCACTAACTTGTGCTTGAAAGGATTTATTTAGCTTTTAAAAAGAATAAGTCATAATATTTTTGATGTCATATCAATGATTTGAATGTTATATGTGCAAATATAAAAAGTTTAGAAGTTATATATATAAATACATAAGAATTTTGTGGTATGTTTTAATTGCTCCAAAATATTTGAATAAATATAAGAAAAGTTTACCAACTTCACAATTATTGTGCATTACATATCTAATGCCTAAAGTTTGATATTTAACACTTCCAAAATTTAGGCATGAAAAAACATACTTTATTTCAAAAAGTTAATGATAATGTTATTTTTATATGATGTAAGAAATTTGAGTGTCATGTATGTAAATATGAAATTTTAGTTAATGATGTGTCAATATATAAGAAATGTGTGTCATGTTTATAAATGCTCCTAAATATAAGCACATATATGCATAATTTATAGTATATATTAATTCAACTTAGAGATTAATTTTGGAATTAAATTAGCAAAGAAATAGAGTTTAAAAAATTAACATGTAAACTAATTGAATTTTTTCACATTAGTTTTTAAAATTCTTAACAATGTGCATTTAAATTACTATAGATAAAACAATTGTAGAGTTAATGTAAATAGTAAGGGTGTAACTAAGTCATGCTAACTCATGAGCCGACTCAAGCTCAGCTTGATACTCAAACTAGCTCTAACTCGATTTGTTAGATCGTGAGCTGGGTAGTTTAAAAAAATATTAATATAAAATATGCTTAAAGTATATTAAATTTTAAGATTTTATCTTTGAAGTATAAAAAAAATTAAAAAAAATATTTTGTATTTTATATTAATTGATTTATTATTTTTTTTTCTAATTGTTCAATATATTTACTATTTTTTTATATACTACTTTAAATTAATATTATTTTATCTCTTTTATAACAAACAAGCTGGCTTGAGAGCCTTCTCAAACTCATAGTCTTAATTTCGATCCCTAGCACTCAAAAAAATTAACCAAATTCAAACTCAAATCATGCGTGTTTCATGCTCTACTTCATTCATTACACCCCTAAAATTGGAGTAGGAATACCAATCTTAACAAGTGATTAAAAACGGACCTAAAACTATTTGGCTATTCTAGTTTTATAGTTGGGCTACACATAGCAGCCCGTCTACAGCTTTGCTTCTTTAAGTGGCCGTTGTCCTGTCCGTTTGAATTCGGATAACTTGTAAACAAAGATCTGTAATAAAGTAGCTTTATATAATTTTATGAACATTGGTTTAAAATAACCATTGTATTTT
Organism: Phalaenopsis hybrid cultivar; assembly: GCA_002079205.1. Classification (NCBI taxonomy): domain Eukaryota; kingdom Viridiplantae; phylum Streptophyta; class Magnoliopsida; order Asparagales; family Orchidaceae; genus Phalaenopsis; species Phalaenopsis hybrid cultivar. The sequence continues at coordinate 63,952 of JXCR01139575.1, forward strand.
CTTTTTTTTGCAAAAATATTATTTCCATTAAACTCTAAAATACAGCAAAAAAAAAGATTACATTGAGGCTTCCTCACTCAATTTATTTTTCTAGTGTAGATTCAAAAATCTTTTGGATTATAAATGGCCACATACAATTTAGGGCTTGTTTGAAATTACTTTTATTTTCTATATTTTTTCAAAAACATGTTTTTTTAATAAAATTTTTTAATATTTTTATTTATTTATTTTTAAAAATATTCAAGACAACTAAAAGTTATTTTGAGTATTTTTAAAAACATCTTAACATGTTATGTCAGATCAAATATATTTTATTTCAAATCAAAAAATCAAAACAAAAATCCAATATCAAAAGTGTTTCCAAACAACTCCTTAAGGGTGTTTGGGATCACTTTTACTTTTTGTTTTCTATTTTTTTTTTCTTTTTTTATTATTATTTGAACAAAAAATGCTTGGTACGTTTGATTAAGTTATAGTTGTTTTTTAAAATATTTAAAATATTCAAAAGTTATTTTGAGTGTTTTCAAAATCATTTTTATTTATTTTTTTAAAAAAATTAAAAACGATTTAAAAATACATTAAACAAACATGTTTTTAAAAATAAAGGAAAAATAAAAATAAAATAAAATAAAATAAAAAACAAAAATGGGGAACATTTAAGTGTAAATTCAAGCAACAATAATATATAGTCATGGACCCAACTATTTCTTGATGTACTTAATATTTATTTTTTGTATTCTTTTATTATTCCAAATTATAGAAGTCTATGCTACGACTATTTTGTTTTGTTTCTTATAATATATTGTCTGTTATGATTATCATATTTATTTAGAAAAATATTACACCTTCTTGTGTCATAACTATTATGATTGCACTCAATATTATCAACTTAGGGCAAAATTAATAATCAAAATATAATCAAACAATCTTGAAATGATTAGCAAATACTATATGAAATATGATCAAATCATAATCTATCTTCAAAATATAATTAAATAATTTGATAACCACAATAAAAATAATCAATTATCTTTGAATCATGATTGAGTGCTCTTATGTACCATGATCAAACTTTTTTTAAACCATCTTCGATTCATGATTGACTAATGATCACATTATTCAGACCATTTTTAAACTGATTTACTTCAAATTTTGATTAAGGAAAGCTTAAAATTTTGATGTCTTATGAATATTATTCGACTAAATATTGTAACTACAACTATCATATCAAATCAATGTTAATCAAAAAAGATTGCAAGTTAAGTTATTTGAACCTCACACGGCCTTGTTTGAAGCTTATTGAATTTTGAAAAAAGCTTTTTGAATCATGTTCAATCCTTTTCGAACCTTGATCAAACATATTTTTGAATTAGGGGTTGCATAAGATTTGAACAAGGTTTTCATGTTTCTAATTTTTGCTAGATTATAATTCCTATCTTATGGGACTTGGTTCGACTATATTTGGAATCCATATTGATTAAAACTTACTCAAACAACTCTTTTCTAGTAAAAAATGGGACTTTTAAAGTCTAATTAAACTTCTAAGCATAATTCCCTAAGAAAAAAAACAACATATATATTTGTCCAATTTTGAGCATTATTGGGTAAATAAACGACCACATGATCTTTTAATTTCGATTTGATATCAATATAATATTAAGATGACTAAATAAATTAGGTGATCCCATGGAGTTAACAAGGATCTTTCACATAGTTGCTTTTTGATTTTGATAAATATAACTAAAATAACACTCCAAAAAATTATAAATTAAACCCCCATAAATTAATTATACTCATATATGAGGCTTGAAGTTAGCAAGACACGAATATTTGGAGAACTAAAATGATCTACCCCGCAATTGATGCCAATGATAATTGCGAGAAATTACTATGTTTCAATTATTGTTACCAAAATACCATCACACGACTCATGTCATTGAGTTGTTGTTAACCAATTCTTATCTTTTAGTCATCATTATCTTTTATCAACTGACACTATTATCCACCATTGTCCAACTATCATATTCTAACAAAATTGTTTGTCGCCGCTCAACGACATCTCCTCAACTCTCCACTTGATGTCAATCAACATTAGTGACCATCATCACCTAAATGTACCTCTAATTATCAACACATAAAATGATTACTCTCTAGCCTTCCACGGTTAGAGAGTGATGATTTTTTTGTATGATTAATGTATATAATGATTTATTTCGGGCGAACTAATTAGCACTATAAAACTCTTCTATTTTGTAATAAATGCAAATTTTTTATAATGCTGGAACAATAAATATTTATTTCCTTAATATAAATTTTAAAGCACATAATTTTTCAACAGTAGTAGCACTTTTTATTTCTCATTACTTATTTTATAATTATTTTACTATTGTCTTTATGCCTAGAAAAGTTAGTTGCTATTGTCTGCATCATATTATGGTCTGTCATTGCCATTAAAATTCGGCTGTCACTCAGTCAAGATTTGCACGATCAATGATTTGATTTTAAAGGAATTATTTCTAACAAAAAAAGGACAAATCTGTGACACTAATTTTCAACTAACTCGCAAAATGAGGACTTAACAACTCTGTACACCTAACCTTTATAATGCACATCTGTGATTGGGGGGTTTAAATTAATTAAGCTGACCCATGCAACTGTTTTTGCAGCTCAACAGTTCATAATTTATTAATGCAAAATCACACGTATCAAAGGAAAAGGTTAGGATTCTTTTGAGCAGGCGCTTAACCAAAGTTGCGTTGCAGTGGGTGTCAACGTTTGTGAAAATTTTCGTTTAGTTAAAAAGAATCAGTCGAGCGTCTTTCAAAATTATTGAGAAGAACGATAATTTTTTATGTTTTTGAACCAAGGATGTGGTTTTCTCAGTCCCATCAATACGCCTTTTAAAAAGAATTCACTAGACGCCGATACTGCTTCAAATTAAGGGTGTGTTTGGGGGCAGCTGATAATTGTGTGTTTGGAGAGCTTATGCGAAAACGGAGTTTTTATTTTACATTAAATCGGGCCGCAAGGAAAGCCCCGTGGTCCTCGTTTCGCGAAAATTTGTACGGGTTGCCCCCGTCTTGTTCGTTCCTGTTCAGGTGAAAGTGTCACAGAGATCTCATTCGTGTTCTTCCTCTTCCTCTTCCTCATCGGCGGCTTCCTCTTCCTCTTCCTCATCAGCGGCGAAGATGTTGTGGTTTGCTCGTTTTTGCCTCTCCGAACCCATAACCGTCGTCACTGCATACGATTACCCCTCCACCATACACTTCAATCTCGCCGACATTGACGTTTGCCTTGTCGGCGACTCCGCATCCACGGTCATCCACGGTCACGACACCATCCTCCTAATCTCTATTGATGAGATGCTCGTCCACTGCCGCGCTATTGCGCATAGCGCGGGGCGCATCTCGACCTCTCCTAGTCGGCGATCTACCCTTCGGCTCCTACGAGTCTGCCTCCCAAGTTTTCTAAATCCTTCTTGATTTGTTATTTATGTCCTCTTTTGGAGGTGGTTTCATTCTGTTTTGGATTTGGATTGGTTTCATTCTGTTTTGGTCTTGTTGAAAAGCACTCTAATGTGAGAGTTGTGGAGAGAATTTTCTCATAATTGTAAAGGAGTTTGAGTTTTATTACGGCTGGTGGGATTTTATTACTTGAATTAGTTATATGGTGCACAATTTTCTACTTCAAAATCGAAATTTATGGCTCTACTGCATATTAGATTGAAAACGACAATTAATTTTTTTTAGAATAATTTCTACATGTACACTTCTTTTTTAATACCCTCTTGGAAGACAATTATGTTATGGTGATTGTTGGCATTACATATGATTTGATGTAAATTTGTTTCATTATTAGTGTTTGAATGTGTATTTCACTTTTGTATGTGAAATTGTGTTTCTTTGATGTTATCGCAAATATTTGAAAGATAAATGTAACTCAAATATTTTGTTTTTTCATGTTTTAATATTTCAAGTTTACAAACTTGTCATGTTTCATATAAATCAATGTTATGTTGAAATTTTTGGATGCTCTGTGTGTGTCGAATGATTCTGAATAGGGTTAATTCGTTCAAAAATATCTAACACGTATACATTATTGTTTTTGTTGAGAAAAGTACAACTTTTGCATGATAGATTGTTTATTTAACTAAGAAAATCTACAAATAAACTATTTACCAAACACACAAACCAAACAACTTAATAACTTTTTCGAAACAGGGGCACAGTGATCATTTATCTAAAATCAGTTGTTCTTCAAACTTACAAATCAAACAGACAGACAACTTATCCAGATCAGCTGCTTATCACCAGATTATCAGAATAAGTTGGATGAGTTGCAGCTACCCCAAATAAACCCTAAATCTTAGCCAACATATATATAAAAAAAAAAAAAAGGCTAGCCGTGTTTTCTTTANCTAAATCTTAGCCAACATATATATAAAAAAAAAAAAAAGGCTAGCCGTGTTATCTTTATAAATCCTGCATTCCTGCAAATGACAACTACTATTCTTAACAAACAGACGTGGGCGAAGAATATTATATTGCCTTATCTAATCATAATAGGGAAATTATCAAAATGAAAGAGCAATATATAGTGATCGGTTCAAACCCTCGCCATTTTTATAATTTTATTAGTGCATAGCATGCATTTGATAGTGGGAGGAAAAAATGGGATAAGCATTAAACCATCCACGTTGGGATTTTTTTTTTCTCAAATATTTAAAGCATTACGTTGATATCAATCTTACATTAAAAACTCTAGTAATTATTACATGTTTGAACAAGCAAAATTTTGATGAAACATGTAACTCAAAATGACAAAAAGATTAAATTATGCCTGATTTACGATTGCCTATTATGAATTGTCATATTAGCTCAGAGTGATGTCATAAATCTTAGGAAAGATTTGTCACAACGCATTGAGCCCATGGATGAAGAAACTATTAAAATTTGGTATGAAAGGCTTTGAGCCAGTCAAAAAGAATTGGTCTTGTCATGTCAGGTGATTCTCTACACAAGAGAACTATGCTCATGAATGGCTCAGATTCACCAATATTGGCAGTTGTTCAAAATTCTTTTGCATGCTTCTTTTAGCATTGTTATTATTGGTCACTCATGTTCAAAAAAATGAACTCAATATGAGAATTTGATTTATTAAAAAATTGAAATATTATCAATTATTACTATTAAATTAGTTGAAGAGATATCGAATAATGCTTTCAAAATCTTTTTAGCAACTCAAATATATTATACTTCAAAATAACAAGTATACTTATCATGTCATTAATTTTCTGTAATGTGTTGTGTGTATATTTTTTATCATAAAATAATTGATGACAAACATCACTAATTACATAGGTTTGTTTTGAGTTTAGAAAGACGAGTGAGATGACCTTTTGTACTCACCTTCCAAGTAAATTATGATCACAAAATGATTCATCTAGCCGACCTCTTTCTCATCGCCAACTCCTTATTATAGCTTATTTAAGCTCCTTCATAGACCTTATGTCGACTATCGTAATTAAAAATAAATAAAAATAAAACTTTTCTAGTGATGTTAATTAGTTAGCATTCATTATAAATGCAAAGACTGTCCCCCTTGTTGATGCCTAAGTCTGAACTCACTAAATTAGTTGACACAATACAATCCAATATAAAATCCAAACCCATCTACATGGATGATGCCAAATTGCCATAAATTAGGTTAAAATCATATGATTAGTCCCTTTTCTTACTCTATTTATATATTAAACTTGATAGTTTTTAAACGGCAAGAATTATATATGGTTTGCAGTGTATGTCTTTGAAATAATTTAATTTCACTACTATGAGTTCAATTTATCAATAAACTATATATATATATATATATGATAGATATTTGACTAAAAAATAAATTTAATTACAATAATATATATTGTATGTTAATGTGATATTTTTCATAAGAGAACGCGCAATAAGCAGAAATTCAATAGAAAAACGCGTTCCAACTCAATGCCGCCGATCGGTCAAGATCACGATTTCTCGCTCAGCAATCAGCGTAATGACATAAAAGCTCACGAATTATTTTGAAGCCTAACATAATTGCATAAAACTTACGACAACTCAATGATTGGACATACGGTCACCGACTCGTTCGTTTAGTTATTTAATTATTTATTTAAGAGGCCTCAGGTAGGAGAAAGGTACCCATAATTAAATGATTTTAAGTAGGCTCGCATAAATTTTATATTGACAGCTTATATTTACAGCCTGGTATTTAGCTGAGTCAATGTGCTACGTGAGCAGAATTGAGTTCAATTATGTAAATAAGTTGAAAGTTGAGCTCGATAAATCAGACAGGATAAATTTGAGTTAGCTCGACCAAACTTATTATCTCTTGATCTAACACATTTAATAAAAATTAATATAAAATATATTTAAGATATATTAGAATTTAATGTTTTAGTATAAAATAATTAATAATAGTTAAATTTTATAACCTAATTTTAATATTAAGCAATTACTTATTATTCTTTAAAAAATTTTATTTTGTTCATCTTTTTATTATAATAAAAGTTTAAATTAGAATTGTTGTGTGACGGAAGATTCACGATGATAGAGTGATAAATTAACATCTTAATATTGTACGAAAATTTAACGCACGAAAATTTTTTATGTGGAGAACCCCGACAATGAAAAAAATTATGGGACCTAGTCTTGTCAAAATAATCCACTATTGTACTATATTTTATAACCTCTATTCCAACACCTACAACTCATGATAGTCAACTTACCAACCTTCAATTTGAATAATAATAATCTAAATATTGAAATCGAATTGTGGTGGAACACTCAAGTCATTCCTGTAGAAAATTGGAACAACTAGGATAATGAACCTTGATAAGAATTAGTATTTGGAAGAATTGGGAGTAAATATAGGGAATCAGTTATAAAGTCAAACTGCAACTTTGAGAAATATAAAAATCAAATTGAGTAGTTAGCTAACCTTTTAAGTAATTATGAGAATTCATCTAGGCCTTTCGATCAATAGTGGTCTAAATTCTTTTATTATTTGCAACCTGGACTCTATAAAAGAAACCCTACCCCCCTCTTGAGAAAAAGACTAGACCTTGGACAAGAAGAAGACCAGAGCCTGCAAGAGAGGGAGCTAAAGCCTAGTATCCTGCGCCAACATTCCGACAAAGCAACCATCGACATTGTGGAATCACGTAGCAACACGCGAAGTGACACATCATCCCGAATGTCATTTTAACCCCAAAGACGGTGCACTGAAGCTCTAGTAGTCACTCCTCTCTGCGACCACCCCCTACAACCATACAAATAGTTCTTTTGTACACTAAAGTTGTAGCCGAAGAAACTATATAATCACTTTTCGCCTGTAAGACAAGAGGTCATAAATGTAATAACCAACATATAGTGAAATATTTCAATGACATAAGGCCCTGTACTTTTTTCTTTTTCCAAATTTTTCACTTAAAAATTTTTGGTATTCATACTGATTATCTTATTTCATCTGAGTTTGTCCAGGATTCTCATTCAGCACTACGACAATAATTTGTTACTCTATCGTCGTAAATTTTCTAACATGCATCAAAGTCTTGTAGATCACTGCAATAACATCATACCATATTCTAATTAAATTATTAATAATTTACTCATGTATAAATCAATGAATTTTGCAATTTCTACTAAAAGTGTGAAATCCTGATTAATTTAATTGAAAATCTTGACGGCATATGTATAAATTATTTCATTTTTTTTCCCTTTAAACATAGAACTTATTGCACATGTATTTTATTATGGCTTCATCATTATTAACAATATATTTATATAATACTTTGTCGATTTTGATGAGAATAAAAATGTTCTGTTAAATCAAAAGTAAATAATAACAACAACAACAATAATAGTATGATATTATCATTTTTTTGTATTGATTTAACTTTGCTTCACACAAATCACCGAACTTCCATGGCTAATGGCACATGTAACCAAAATAAACGACTAGATTTTCGGTGCAGCTTCCCTTAGAAAATGTGCTCGTTTACTTGGCCTGTGCCCGGACATGAATCTGCACTCACTCTCATGCTAATTGCTAGGAGCAGTTGACCTCAGTGGCTCGTCACCCAGCCAACGCCGTGAGTTCCGGAGCATTGCGAATTTTTTTTTTTTTTTTAAGTAAGATTTACATACAATCCAATCAACTTTAAATTTTACATAAATATCATCCTATCTTTGTATGAAAATGTCTATTTTAATTTAAAAAAAAATTAAAATGATGATATTCCTTATGTGATATGAAAGATTTGAGTAATATAGTATAAAAATCAGAGTTGAAATGTTAGATATGTAAATACATAAGAATTGGGAGGTATGTATGTCAATGCTGCTAAGAAAATGAGTTATACATACCATAATTTTTATGCATTTATATATCTAACATCTAGATTTTATTTATATTTTTTTATATCACATAAACTTTTAGTATCCCTTTAAAATTTATACTATTTTATCTTTTAAAAAGTGAAATATATTTTCTTATATATAGCTATGATAAATACCAATAAATTTAAATTTTCTGTGTGAGATATATGTGTGCATAGAAATTAATTAAGTGGAATGTACGTGATTCTTAAAAAAAAGAAATCTAACAATTTAGATTGATTTTTATTTTATTTGGATGATCAAAGAAAAAATATATAGTCTATTTTATTTAGGTAACGATAAAAATAAAATTTGGCTCTGACTTTTTATAATAATAATATTCAGGCAATTTCTCTTAAAGAATATTTATCAAGGTTTTCTTTTGCCAAAGAATGGGTGATTTTTTCCTTGGCTCAATGCCATCGATGGATCTTGCACGCACTCTCATGTTAAGCGCACATGCTTACGATGATTCGATGCATACCCTAAGCACCAAATGCCTTGAGTGACTGCACACCCATCAAAAGAAGAAGAATTTAAATTGGGTTTTATTTTTCTCGTTGATTTAGTAAAAAATATAATATTTTTTATATAAGAAATAAGTCATTAGACTATATAAATTAAATTAGGCCTCAACTTTTTTTTGAACATTGCTATGCTAGGCTACAAATGGTTAATGAAAAAAGAAATTCTCATGTACAATTAAAAATATTATTAAAGATATCATTATTATTGTGCATAAGATTTTCATGACAATAATAAAATTTTATGTCATAAATTTATATGAAGATCATACATAAAAGTAATTTAAATTAAAAAAAAATCACACATAATTTCTTACCTAAAAGAATATGAGAAAAGAAAAACTAAGGAACTTGAGAGCTAAAATTTGATTGACTTAAATTTTCATTCATAATTCATGACGTTGAGCTAGTGCAGAAAGCCTTCTAAAATCTCGTCTCTCGTCACTCCCCACTAACCACTCGCCACTCACCCAGGAGCTAAACTTTGTAACTTGGTCATTCGGCCAAAGAACTTGTTTAACTCCCCTCGCCACTCATCACTCTCCACTTGCCACTCGTCACTCATCTAAGAGTTGAACTTGGTCATTCATCACTTATCCCAGGAGAACTCTCCTAAAATAGCTCTCTTAGAAGAACTCATCTACGAATGTATAGATTGAGAGATGTAACAAGACAAAGTGCACATATGAAAAAAAGAGAAATACAACATCAACAAGGGATAGCTTGCCAGAGATGACATATTTTTATGAAGTCTAAATGAAACTTATATATATTTTATAAGAAAAAGTTCCTTGTAAAGGGGGAAGAGTGCATGTAAAAGGGAGACTTCTTCCTTCTCCAGGGGACAACTACCATAAGGATTAATATAAAACTTTCCCTACATTTTCTCCACTACCTCCATTTCTCTCCTCTTTTTCTCATTCACCCCCCATTTCCTCGCGCTATATTCCTTTAGTATGATTCAAGGACAAATATGGGTTCAATACTTGAAAAAATGCGGTGAATATGGATCATATATGCCACAAACAAGAATAGGAGCTATATAAGAATCATAACAAAATGATACATAAATAACTAGCAACATGTAATGCAATAGAGAAATCATCCGGGAGAATAGTTGTATTTGACCACTCATACTTAGCCCCTTGCACGAGTCACATGCACTTGACTTCTTGCACTCAGCCACATGCCCTAGTCCTTCTACACACGGCCTCCGACACTTGGCCACCGCACTCAGTCTCTTGCACTCGACCACCAGCACTTAGCCTCCTGTACTTGGCCCCCTCACTCGGCCGAAAAACTAGTTCTCCCAAAAATATTTTCAGGAAAATAAAATTTGTTCAAGGGAAGATGAGTCTTGATGGAGTCGAGTCAAGTAACAAGAATGCCTCCAACAACACAAAAAATCTCTCAGAAGTCTTATCATTATTTTTTTTAAATTTATTTATTTGTATTTATGCTTTTTAACATCTTTAGTGTGTATCACTTGTTATATATAGAAAATTCGCGCATAGTACTCAAGGGACTTGCCCCATCCTAAGAGTAAAAGAAAAACTATCTTAATTTTTAAATGTTAGAATTGACTTTGAAGAAGCTCTTTTCTAAATATAACTCAGTCAAATAAAAGATAAAGTCAGTTAACATAACGATTGAAGAGCATGAGATCTCGACCTAGATAAAATTTAAAAGTTATAACAATTAATCTACATATATAGAAAAGTTATGACCCCAAGGCAAAGGATAATCTAAATTTAATAAGACTATTTGATTTCTTTATATTTGAGTCATATTATAATGAAACAGTCAATCTAGTCGCATAAAAAGAGAAAACTCCTTTCACTGGTAACACTCACGGAACTCACACTATAAGCCCATTAAAATAATGAGGTGTTAATCTATGAGAATACTCTCTAAAGATGAGCCAAAATATCCCAGGATGGAATCCTATATGTGTAGCCAAAGTGCCCCCATGTTGATTCCTGATAGGAGAGCTAAGAGGCCCTAGACAGACAACATAGAGAAATGCACCACTCATCTTTACTTGAAAATTTTTAACTTATATTTTAAGAGGATAACACATATAATGACTTATTTTTAAACCAAATAAATATATAAAGACAAGCAATGCATAGTTTCATGTTTAGTATTCTTCTATTTTTTTTAAGAGTTACAATTCATGGAGAAAAGAAAATTGAAAAACTAATATGTATGATTGAAATCCTGTTTCATAATTAAAGGTGATGTGTTAGTTTAGAGAACCTACTGAAGTCACTACTCGCTACTCAACCACTCATCACTCTTCCAAGAGCTGAACTCGGGAATTTATTCATTTAGCCAGAGAACCTACTTACCCTTCCACTCAGACACACATCACTCATCACTCATCACTTATCACTAACTTATCACTCATCCAATAGCTGAACTCAGTACTCATCACTTATGACTCATCACTTGTCCTAGGATAACACTCCCAAAATTGCTCTCTCAGGAGAACTAATTCATGAACAAATAGATTGAGAGATGCGACCATACGAAGTGCACATATGGTAGTAGTAATGTTACTTCAACAAAAGATAATGTGTCACAGATAACATATTTATATATCAATATAAGAAAAAGACAAAAGAAAATAACTATATATTCCAAAATATTTAAATATAATTATCACATGTATATTCTGAAAGAAAGTGCACCTATGTAAAGTGTGAAGAGTGAATATAAAAGAATAACTTCTTCCTCCACCAGAGAACGACTAACATAAGGGTTAACACAACACTTTCCAAACACATTCTTCACTCATTCCAAACACATTCTATCACTTGTTATCTCCTAATTTCCTTATGCTCTATTCCTTCGGTGCGATTCAATGACAAATCATAGTTCAACAACTATATATCTAATAAAATTTGCACTACCGTATTATAGTAGTCATGATTACAAAATTAGAAATATCTACTTGGTCATTCGTGATTGTGGTAAGAGTTAAGGGGGTGCTTATGTAAAACAACGATAGTCATAAAAAGACATTTGAGTGATGGTGATAGATGATGGCCAACATGAAATTATTTATAAAATTTAGTGGCTCAAGGGGTTTCCACTGATTACTTCGTTGCTGTAATACTCAAGGTGATAACTTAAAAGTATAAAAAAATAAATAATAAAATTAAATAAATTTAATATTGCAATATGTGACACCTAAAATTTGATATTTACATTTATTACACTTTGGCGTCATAAATTAATGCTTGAAATTTATAGTTTACTTTGAAAAAGTTACTAAGAGTGGTATTTTTGTGTGATATTAAAGATTTAAGTGTTTTGAATGTCGGCATGAAAATTTAGGTCTTAGATAGTAAATACAAACTAACTGTGTTGTAAATATGTAGTTGCCGCTAAACTAAAGTAAATACAAATATTTTAAAAGAAGAAGCATAAACACGTAATAACCTATTAAAACACCTAATAAGCTTAAGGCTTATAATGACACTTGATACACCATCTACAAATTTTGTTATTTAGCATAAATCTCGAGATAATTGGCACAGATCTCAAAGTATTTTTGAGTAAGAGACATTCAAACTCAAACTAAAAATCATCAAGAAATCTATTTTTAGCAAAATTACAATCACTCAGCCGGACAAACTCATTGATGTCAGAATTGGCCCAATTCAAGTCAAATCAAGCTTGGATCAAGCAGCTAGACTTTTTGTTGTAGAACACCAGACTTCAATTTCTTCTCCTTCAAGCTCCATACTTTATCTAGCTCACAATCTAGGTCTTCTTTCATAAAGGGGGTATGATTCTATTTATAGAGTCTGAGAAAGATCTCCCTATAATTAAGTACTAAATCCAGACCACTTCATCAAATGGATCAAAGATATTATCTCGATCAGATGATGTTTTGTGAATATTTGAGTGCCTTAATGATAATGAAATTGAGTGATCTTCGACGCATTATATTCGTCTCATCAGGATACTTGATTCAATTATTAGTTTTTCATATTTAGAATCTATGACCTTTAAATGTGGTACTATAAGCTTCCAAAAATGACATAACGACTCGATCTTGCCTTGATTTTACTCAGGTTAGATCAACTTTAGTGTCATTGTGTTTGTCTCGTTGAGTCAATCAGTTTGACTATAAGCTTGTTAAAGTCAGATTTCTGGATGATTTCTAATCGAATTTTGAACGTTAATTGCTCAAAAAATTATCTCAAAATTTATGCAATACTCAAAATCCATGTCTGATAATGAGCCAAGTTTTATTTTATAAGAGCCAAGTTTTTTTTTCTCTTTGGCGTTACATATCTGACAATTAAAAATATATATTTATTAATATTTTAGCGGCATGATTGTATTGATGAAAATGACTAATATTTTTAAATAGGTAAATAATAATAATATTTTTGATATGATGATAAAAATTTGTGTCATGTTAGTATGAAGATTTAAGTGCTCAATACATCAATCCATAAGAATTGTGTGGTATATAACTAAGGGCACCTTTTTTATTTTTATTTGATTTTCTACAATTTAATTCGGCTTTCCAATCTCATAAGCGTTTTACCAATTCAATGCTTCACACAGCCCAGACCAGCGGCCAACGGTTACAGAGAACGAGGGCATTTTCGGAACAAAGCGAGTAGGGGTAATTCGGGAATAAACGTGGCGCGTGGCGGCTAGGGAAGTTTCTGCACCGGAAATCGGAATACTGTATTGTAAAAAGACGCAGGTCGAAACGCAGAAGCGTAAAACGGCAACAAGAGTCCCTGCGCCGTGGTATGCTCTAGTTTGCTTTCATAATCTTCTTCCCCGTTTATGCTTTTCTGCCTTCAAGGACGATATCTGAGAGGAAAGTTAAGAGGAGAAAGTGTAAGGGATGAAGAAGCGCAGTTTAACGCCGAGCGCACTCTCCATCTTTCGGCAAATGCTAAGCTTTGCCATTGCGGTAATCTGCCTGGGCTCCCTTGTCGTCTTCCATTTCTTCCCATCTTCGAAGGTGCCCGCTTTTCCTGATTCATTCAAGCTCGTCAAGGTTGCGACTTTTGCTCTATTAGCTCTCTCCCTTACTGGTTTTTAGATCTTCTTCGCTTTGTATTCTCGATAAGTCTCTGTTTCTCTGGTTGGGTGGATTCATTGGTGTTAGTGGGTTTTGTGTTTATTAGCATCCGGAGAACGGAGTTCGGAGTTGGAGCGGCGAGCTGAGGTGGACGCAGGAGCTGTCCCCCCCGCAGCGATCAATGGTGCCATCTTCACCTAAAATGGTGGGTGATGCAACAGGAATCCCTAAGAAAAAAAATCGTTTTTTTTTTCAAAATTTTCTTTTTCGCCTTTTATTTTTCTTTTTGTACTTGCTGGTTAAATTTTCCATCTTAACTTCAAGATTTTATTATTATTATTATTATTTTGTTTTCTGCATCTGGGGATGCATACGAATTTTCTGTAAGTTTTTTTTTTTTTCCTCTCTATTGCAGATCAAGGTGGACGATTTGAGGGACATGTCGGCTTTTAAGCAATTGTGGAAGGCGCCATCAAGCCGTGATTTTGTTCAGTGTGTCTCACCCAACTTGTCCTATTCATGTAAGAAGCATAATTCTGTTTGATTTGTGTTTTTTGTGGAGTTCAGAATTTGATTCTGCTTTTGGATTTTTTTACTGATTTTTCATTGTGAATCAGTTCCCGGGGAGTCAAGGGGCTACCTCGTTGTTTATACCAATGGTGGATTAAACCAAATGCGTGCAGGGGTATGTCATGGCTTACCTACCTTATCCCTCTCATTTCTGCTATGTAGTTGGTTTCATGTGCAACATGCGTTTATATTTATCTTCAACCGTCTTGTTACAAGGTAGGAATATTATTGATTTCTTAGGGAGTGAGGTATTAAAGGGGACACAGTCAAGCCATGTACACAACTTATCAAATTCTTTTTTAAACTCAAAAGCATAAACTTTTTGGTGAGTGTTAATCACTTGGTATTTTTACACTAACATCTTTCTCAACTATCTGATTTGAACTAAACTGAAAGTTCGCGTGCCTTCATAATTTGTACTGCATGAGAGCTTGCTATATTGACTATTAACCCCCTTCAACGAATGCTTTTATGAGGAATCATCCATCTAGCACACTTCTTGAACCTTACTTAACTATTGTAGTTAACACTAATGGCCCAGAGGATCTACAAATCACATGAATAACTTGATCCTATTGGGAATGAGGAACCAAATGGGATCGAAGTTGAGTCAGACAGAGCAGTGATCAAACCAATTTTCAACTTGTTAGCTTATTCTTTTTAGTGAGGTTCCAAGCATTTGATAATTATGTTTGGACATATTTTTAGCTATTGAATGTTGGACTACATTGACTACTTGATAAGGAGAGAGTTTTTAGGGATTTCTTAGGCTTGATTGTAGTTGCTTATTTGATCTCATCATTGACATCCTACAAAAGTTTCTCTATTCCTGTCTTTTCCCATCTTATTGTGGTATGGTATCTTTCTTCTTCTGTGAAAGCCCTCTGTCTACTCATACTATGATTCATTTATCACTCTTTTAATTATCAATTTTGGAAACAAAACCTGTAGACTTGCTTTCCTAGACGTGAGATCATATGTTGATCACACTAGATGCATTAGAAAGATATTAGGCCTAATACCGTTGTTTTTTTTTAAATGACCAAATGGCTGTTAGAATTCAGAAAACTTAAATCTTTCTGAGGCGCTGCGATTGAGCAGCACAAATTCAAGTGCTTAATGTTTATTTGAGCTATCATTAACAATTAGAGCTTCAAGTAACTTGTGATACTTGAACTGGAAAAGGAAGTGTCCGATGAAACGTATTAATCAGCGTATTTACTTTTTTTTAGCTTCTGACCTTTTAATTGTTATGATTGTTATTTTTATTTCAGATATGTGACATGGTTGCTGTTGCACGAATCATAAATGCTACACTTGTCATCCCTAAACTTGATAAAAGATCATTTTGGCAAGATTCAAGGTGCCTTCCTCACATTTCATTTAACATTTCATGTTTTTCTCAGAATCCATCTTCTCTTAACATATCATTTTTGTTACTGCAGCAAATTTTCAGACGTTTTTGATGAGAACCATTTTATCAGTGCTTTGGCAAATGATGTTCATATTGTGAAGAAATTGCCAAAAGAATTGAAAGCGGAAACCAAAGTTATAAAGCATTTTATAAGTTGGTCTGGGATGGACTACTATCAAGGCGAGATATCTCATCTTTTGGAGAATTATAAGGTTTGACTTATGTTTATTATGCATTAATTAGAGCTCTAACAACCCGAAAAAGCCTCTTATTGTTTATTTGCAATGGTGTTCTCTTCAAATTAACTTATCGTGAAACCTTTCACATAGATTATCCAAGCTGCTAAGTCCGACTCTCGTCTTGCGAACAACAACTTACCGCTCAACATTCAAAGACTCCGCTGCCGTGCTNTTTGTTTATTTGCAATGGTGCACTCTTCAAATTAACTTATCGTGAAACCTTTCACATAGATTATCCAGGCTGCTAAGTCCGACTCTCGTCTTGCGAACAACAACTTACCGCTCAACATTCAAAGACTCCGCTGCCGTGCTTTCTACGACGCTCTTCGATTTTCTCCTCGAATCGAATTCCTTGGGAAGGTAGGAAGCTCCTCATAAAAATGTTTCACATAATCATTAGATAAATAAAGCATTTTGGGCTATTTTGGTAAGTTTTTGAGTGCTGTTGATGCATTTTTATAGTTATTGGTCGAAAGGATGAGATCAAATGGGCTATATATTGCTCTACACTTGCGGTATGAAAAGGATATGCTTGCTTTTACCGGGTGCACATATGGGTTGTCTGCTATTGAAGCTAATGAGTTGACTTCGATGCGGTAAAATTTCTTGTGGTGCAATATTATTTTAGATGTTTTAGGATTATTGAATTGTACTTATAGACATTATTTTATTCCTATTATAGAGAAAACACTTCATATTGGAAGGTGAAGGATATTGATCCCAAAGAGCAAAGGAGCAAAGGTTATTGCCCCTTAACTCCGAAGGAGGTTGGGATATTTCTATCGGCATTAGGATATCCATCAAACACTCCCATTTATATTGCTTCAGGAGAGATATATGGTGGCGATTCTCAAATGGCTGAACTGAAGTCCCGCTTTCCTTTATTGATGAACAAGGTACAAAATAAGATGGATTCTTTATTTTTAAGAACAGTTGCTAGCTATTTAATTTAACATTTTGCTCCTTTAACTTCTTAAATTGCATTTGTTTTCTACGGGAAGTATTTGATGATATGCTGAAACTTTAACCAGAATGGAAATGCTATCTTTTCATGAAAAGACCTGAATTTTGAAATCTTTCACCAATCATGTGGCTGGACATAATTAAAAATTATCATTGATTTTAATCAATGCAGACGTCTAATATATGACAACTTTTTTTCAAAGCACAAAACGTGTGAAAAGGAAATCATTATTTCCTTAAAAATATTATTTACATTCACAAGAAACCAAATGAGCCCGGAAAGGGGAAAGAATGTTTTGAAGCCAAATGAAGCAGCTTTAAGCTCAAATTTCTTAACTCTCTTAACTATGTTTATGTTGCAAATTTACCAAATTTAATATTGCAAACTGACTCAATATTTGAAAAGACGCTAATTTGCTATTTTTTTGGTTCATTTATTATCAGAATTTATTTTTTGAGACACTCATTAAGCCTTGCTTTTGTTGTCCTACCTTCAGTTGTCCTTTTCTCTTAAATTTTTTTTTTTTCAGGAAACAATAGCTTCAGCTGCTGAATTGGAACCTTTTGTTCATCATGCATCTCAAATGGCAGCCTTAGACTACATTGTCTCAGTAGAAAGTGATGTTTTCGTTCCATCCTATTCCGGGAATATGGCTCGAGCTGTGGCCGGTCACCGCCGATTCCTGGGCCACCGTAAAACAATATCTCCTGACAGGTAGGCTTATTACTTGGGTGCTTTTACATACATAACTCACAATTCTCATGTATTTACTTCTCACCCAAACTTTCATATGTACACACATAACACTCAAATCTTTAATATCACTTAAAACATAACATGACTATCACTTTTTAGAAGTGAAACACACCTTTTAAAGCACCAAAATGCTTTGTGTATACATGTGAAAGTTTACATTTGAGATATGTAAATACATAAGAATTGTATGCTATGTACGTAACTTTTGTTTTACTTAAAACTCTCTACATTTATAACAGCACCGAAGTTATGCTTTAAAAATTAATCACCTTTCGAAATTGGTCTAATTCCTTAGGAAAGCACTTGTTCAATTGTTTGATAAGATCAACCAGGGCAGACTCATGGAAGACCAGACATTCTCAGACATGGTTATGGAAATACACAAAAGACGGTATGATCAACATTTCATAAATTCTTATTTACATGTTTACTTTCTTTAATGCTTAACCTTCATATATTTGACTGCTTGAATAGGCAAGGTTCGCCTAGGAAGAGGAAAGGACCCATATCAGGAACAAAGGGAAAGGAGAGATTTAGATCAGAAGAAGCATTCTATGAAAATCCCATTCCAGACTGTTTGTGCAGAAGAAGAAGCTTAGGTACGGCCGACCCGGTCGTTACGATCTAGATATACTAACACGAATATCAATATCTTCAGTTTACTTTGCGGCGGAAGACTGAGTTGCAAAGAAGACGCTGAATGCAAGCTTAGAGATTTTGTTTTTTTTGTTCATTTAGGGGCATTTACATACCTAGCACAAAATTCTTATGTATATATATATATATATATATTTCACTTAAATTTTCATATTTACACACACAGCAGCCAAATCTTTAATATCATAAAAAACAGCAATATTATCACTTTTTATAAGTCAAATACACCATTCCATACATAGGTTTAAATTACTAAGGGTTCTATGTATGTAAATATGAAAGTTTTGGTGTGAGATAAAAGCATAAGAACTGTGTGTTATATATGTAAATTTCTCTTTTTGTTGGAAGCGACATGACAGTGTATATTTGTTGAATGCGTTAGCTAGTATAGCTAGTAGAAGATGGGATAGAAACAGTTGGAGTTTAATTTAAAGAAGATGAATGATGATATAGAATCACATGTAAATGTATTTCTTCTGTAATTTTTTCAACGGAGTGATATGGAATAAAGAACCTTATCTCTATTTTAGTAGCTCGTTGTTCCGTGAAGCTTTTCTGGGGAAGATGGAAACGTGAAGGAGATGAGCAGTTTACTACTTTTGCATTGCATGTGATTTGGGCATTGCATGTGATGGGGATGCCGGAGGAGCAAGTTACTACTTTTGTTTCCCTGCACATAATAAAGATTTACATTAATGTCACTTAATTCTTATGTATTTACATATCTAATGCCTAAACTTTAGTTTTTATATATATGGTACCTTACATATGCATGAAAAGGTGTATTACACGTTTTAAAAGTTGAAAAAGTGAGATTTTTTTTTATGTAATTGGGGTGGTATAAATGTAAAAAGTATAGTTTTGGTGTTAGATTTGTAAATACGTAAGAATTGGGTGGTATGTATGTAAATGCCCCCACCTCTCTCTCATTATTGTTGATGCTGACTTGACGATCATTTAAAAAAAGTCTATTTGATGTTATGATTAATTAACTTAAGACTTCAATATGTGGGGATAGATTTGGAGCTAAGTTAGATAATCCAATCTACGAGATGGATTGACTTGAATTTATTTATTTTTCATTGAAATAATTTAATCAAAAGGTGAAAGTCTTGTCATTTTTTCATATTATAACAAATAATCATGAATATGACCGTGGAATATTACTGCTAGCGGTGACCGTGAAAGATAAACTTAATTATAATAAAAACATGATTAGATGAAATCAAGAGGAGGTGAAAAGTCTAAGGATTTGGACACTTAATTTATCCTTGAGAATTGTGTCCAGATGGAGCTATTAGCAATTTGAACAGGGCAAGATTAATGTTATAGGAAAATGATAGCTATATTCTAGTTTGGGTTGGTTTAGTGGTTATCAGGTAGTTGATGGGTGATGTGGAGTGCGTACTATAAAAAATCCAATTTAAAGGGGATTAAGTGAATGAAATGAGCATGCTATTAGTATTATTATTATTTTTTTATAATTAAACTACTCAAATCAACCTCGAGTACACTTCCCATAATTATAATAGATTTCGCTTTTTGTTTGTCTGTCTAAGATACACTAATACTAACGGGTAGACACGATATGTTGTGACACGAACACAAGATACACCTAATTTTAAAAATATAGGACACTGATATGCCTTTCACGCAACATTATATTATAAATATATATTAATGATAATGATAATAATAAATTTTAAAATAACATGTGCTGTGCATAAATTAAGTAAACATGATATATATATATATATAAAGTATGAAAAAATTAATGATATTTAAGCATAAAAAAATAGAAATAGATGTCATATTAATCATAAATCAACCCTGTTGTATGCTTGTAACTTCATGGCGTTAGAGTGATTTATTGATATCTTAGTGTTGTACAAAGATTCAACGCACACATATAAAATAAAATTACCAGAAAAGACAACATAATTTTTTACAGGAAAACTTAAAAAGAGGAAAAAATCATGGGGTCTAGCCCAGTTAAAATGATTTAATTATCCTAATAGAGGTTATAATTCTTTGCCTGCCCTTGAATGGACGAAGACAATATTACACAAGTGGAATGTGGCTTTGGCTTTCGTTAGGAAAGCGACAAAAAATGTTGAGGAAGTGCCAGTGACCCGACCACTGTGGAGAAAAACTGACGGTAAGTGACGTGTGTCAGAGAATCTGCTACCATGTCTTCATAAGCGGCGACTGGGAAGCGGTGATGATGGTCCAGAGGTGGTGTCAACTCGACGATGGTGGTCGTGCAACGATGGTCCCATGGTGGCCGCTTGGTAGTGACAACCCTGCAGTGGCGACGACTTAATGACAGTTGTCAGACAGTGGTGATTTAGGCATGGCAACGACCAGTCAGCAATGGCTGAGAAGCTATGATGATCGTTCATTGATGAGGGCCAGACAACGATGGTCCAGTAGTGGCAGCAACTAATCAGCGGTGGTCCAGTAGTGGCGGCACTCGATCAGTGGAGGTCTAAAGGCGGTGGAGCTCAGGAACCCTCAAGTGTTTCAAGCTCCTTCAGCTTTCTTCTCTAGGTCTAGGCCTCAAGCCTAAGTCCCCTAAATGAAGAGTGGGGCACTATGTATATATTTTGAGAGTGTTATCCTTCATAAATATTGCATGAATCTCGACAATTCCATCATTAGACCCAGAGTAATGCTCTTTATCAGATGATATTTTATGAATATTTATGTATCTTAACGATGTCATAATTGAATCATTTTATCAAATTTGGAATCCATTTGGCCATTCAGTTGACCGCCTGAATCCTCTAATTGCACATAAATGACTTGATTTAGGCTTAATTCGACCCAGGTTAGACAAGTGTAGTGCTGTTGGATTCGTTTTGTCGAGAAACTCTGTTTGATTATAAGCTTGAAACCGAAGCTTAGATGATTATGAATTCATTTATGTAAAGGTTTCATGCTCAAAATGCATTGAGATTTCTGCATTTTTATAATCGTTTTTGAGGATGTATTAATTGCCCTCTATTTTTAGACGTCGTTAAATCTATTGAAAATATATCTCTGATTTTTAGAAAATTGTGCAATGAAATATATTGGTCTCGATGGGATTGTTAAAGGGAGCTGCTACTTAAGTGTTAGCACTACCCTCTCGCTAGGGTCGTGATTGTGACCCAAAAGGTTCTCCTTGATTTTTTGGAGATTTTTTTTCCTTTTTGGGCTATTTTTAAAAGGAAAAACATAAATACTGGGGAAGGTTTTGAAAATCTCTAAAAAATTTAAATTAACTCTATTTTTTTTAGATATTCTTCCGCTTTTGCATTATTTTTAAAAGGGAAAATATATTTTCTTATAAAAATTTAGATTTTTCCAAAAATTCTTTTCCCTTTTTGTCCCCTTTCTCAAGCTTAGAAATACCCCTTTGAGATGCTATGGAGGGCACACCTCTCCTCCTTCTTGTTTGTATTCTAGATGGTGAAGTCAGTGCCTTCCCTTGCAAACTGAAAGGGTTGGTCGCTTTCACTGGACAGATCAAACTTGAAGGGGGTTAAGACCTATGATTCTATGATTGGGTTGAAGGTGATACCAGGACCTGTGATTGTATCACTCGATTGGAGGCAATTAAGGTTCGCAGTCCGACGACAAGACAACTTCTTCCTTTTTAGAAGGTGTTGGTTGACTTCATCTAAGAGACTGGGTTAAAGGAAATCAAGGCTTATAGTCTTACAATTAGTCAATAGTTTTCCATTGAAAATGTGTTGACTAACCTCATAGGATAGATCGGGTTGGAGGTGATCAAGCCCCAAGGTCGTGTGATGAGGGATCTGTCTTCCCTTGAAAAAAGTGTTGACTGACCGCATTAAAAAGGTCTTGTTGGAGGCAATCAGGGTCTATAGTTTTAAAATGAGGCAACAGTCTTCTTTTGAAAAAGGTGTCGACAAACCTCATTGGACAAACAAGGTTGGGCAACAGTGACGATGATTTGAAAGCTAATAAAGTGATGGTGTTTGAATAGCGGAGATGACTCATTGATGACAGTCGAAATAATGTCAACCTGACATTAGTGCTCAAGTACATCGACAACCTGCCGACAATGCTCCATTATTGCGGTGGCTCGATGGAGGTGTGTCATGGCAGCAGACCGACGATAATGGTTCACACAATGGTGGTCCGATGATGATGGTACCTCATGACAACAACTTAATGATGGTACCTCATGACAACAACTTAATGATGGTAGATCATAGTGGTGGCCTAATGATTCTGCGTCATGGAAGTTGCTCAATAAAAACGGTCTAGTATAGCGGTGATCTAATGACGGTGGTGCATCATGACAACAACTCGACAATCGTGCAGCTTAGTGGCGGCTCGATGGAGGCGTGTTATGGCAACAACCTGACGATAATGATGCAGCATAATGATTACTTGACAACAATTTTTATGTAGTGTTTGTGGTGGTCAAGTGATGATATGCCAATAGCTTTGTTGGCGGGGCAACAATAGTCTAACAATAATGTTTGTGGTAAAATGATGTTGATCGAGTGATGATGGTGATAACATTAGTCGGAGATGGTAATCCAACAATGATAGAAATGATGGCAAAAACATCGTTGGCCAAGTGATTATAGTTTGAAAATGAAAGTGTACTACGACGATGATGATGTTGGATATATGATAGTGATCTTACGACAAATAAAGTGTACCTTAAAGTGTGATTGTGGTCCAATGATAATTGTCTGACAGCATGGAGACCTGAAAATAGGATCCAACATGGAAGCAACCC
The DNA here is from genome assembly GCA_002079205.1 of Phalaenopsis hybrid cultivar. Classification (NCBI taxonomy): domain Eukaryota; kingdom Viridiplantae; phylum Streptophyta; class Magnoliopsida; order Asparagales; family Orchidaceae; genus Phalaenopsis; species Phalaenopsis hybrid cultivar. The sequence continues at coordinate 87,323 of JXCR01139575.1, forward strand.
GACAATAGTGATCCAACTATAATGGTTGTAGTTCAGCAGTGTTCGTTCAGTGACAGTGATGACAACAACGCCATTGGCCAAACAATGGCGGTTTGACAATAGTTGCAAAACGTGATTGTGATAATGGTGACCGTGAGATGATGATCGAGCAACAACGATAGTGTAACACAACAGTAGCAATAGCGACAGTCGGGCGACAATGATCCTCTCTAACCAAACATTGTGCCGATAAATTCTAATAATATTGTCTTTGGTAGTGGCGACCAGACAACAAATGGACGTGAAGGGACGATGGTGGTTAGATGGTGGCGATGACTCGATGGTGGTGGTCCAGCAATGTTGGTCCAACGGTGGCGACGACTCCACAGTGGTAGCCGAGAGGCAGTAATCAAGCAATGGCATCATCTAGTTGGCGGTGACCTAGAAGCGATGAAGATGGAATGGTGGTGCCAACGACTAGATAGTGATGTTCAGGCAGCGGTAGCCCAGTGGTGGCGACGACCACTTGGCAGTGGCTAGGAAGCGGTGACAGTCGCTCAGTTGTGGCGACGACTCGACAGCAGCAGTCGAGCAGCTTGACCAGCTAGTCGGGCTGTTGTGGTGCAATATTTATGAATCACTCCATCATACAACTCAAATTGATTCCCTTTATTAGATGATGCTTTATGTATTATTAAGTGCCTTAATAATGTCAAAATCGAGTGATATTGTCAGATTTGAAATGCATTTGAGTGTTCAATTGACCATATGATGCCTCCAATTGCGCTTATATGGCTTGACCTAGGATTGATTCGACCCGGGTTGGACCAAGTTAATCTTTGTCAGGTTCATCGTGCAAAGACCCTCAATTTTAATATAAGTTTATTGAGATCAGAGCCCAGATGATTATAAATTTATATTTTGAATAATTTCTTGCTCAAAATGTTTTATAATTCGTGCACAATTAGTACCATTTTTTGAGGATGTACCAAAAATAATAGGCAAAAATTTAAAAATATAAAATATTAAATTCAATAAAATATAATAAGCAATCAAAAAAAAAAAAAAACTATAAGCATCAAAATTTTTTTAAAATATTACATATAAAAAACATACACTAAATATAACATAAAACATCAAAATCAAACATTTAATTATACCTATTGTTACTATTTATAAAATTTAAATAAAAAATTTAAAGAACTAACATCAGACCCATTTGTACTGAAACATCGAAGCATCATAGATATCTATAATAATATTTTTATAAATCTGTTAACTTTTTCATTGTTTGAGAGAGAAGATTAGAGCAATCTGTATTTTTACATAAATAGTATTAAATTTTCATAAATTTTACTATTGCCCAGTTAAAGACAACAGTTCAATTTTGTTCCATTTTGAACACTAAACATCTCATCCAGCCGTTGGGCTTTTAAATTTATAAAAATTTTTAACATGACCGTTGGAATAAGGTTGACGTTTTTTATATTAATAATCAAACAAAGATGCACTAATGTTTTTAAAAAAATATGTTTCAAATTTAAATCTTATGGGGGGGGGAGAGAGAGAACAACCTTTAAAGCAAGGTTCAAATATTTCACAAATAAGAGAACAATCTCAACCGTTCAAACTTCACAAAAGGTGTCAGACAAGAAATATTTAAATGCTTGCAAGTTATTTAGAAGCTAAGTTGATGAAATGAAGGCGTCATGCAAACAATATTGAGCATCATGGCTGAAATATTAATAAAAAAAGTAAACAGGCATGGAAGCGTCCATTATTCATGTCTTGACACTCTAAGCCTCAGAAATAATATAAAAATATATATTTATTCAAAAATCTCAAAATATTAGCCTCAATAGTTCTATCACTCCATCAATTTATGCCTGGCATGGTAAACAAGAGGCCATAATCCCCATTCGCATTGGAGTAGTCATCTATAGGGGACCAGGGAAGGTTCCATTCTCTCTCTGTTCATTCCATCGTTCAATCTGCAGAGACAAACCAACTCATATCATAACTACTTTCTGCACCAAAATCAAGTTTTGCTCTTTTATAACCATGAAAATTAAACTGACAGAAATTTCTCAAAAAATTATATAAAAAAATTAAACTGACAGAAATCTTTCTGCAATCTTTTAAGGATCATATATCAAAAGCTTGGGTCCATCAATTAGAAGTTGCAAAAAACTAATGCGATCTGAAGTCCAAAGCATCATGGAGCATTAATTCCAACTAAGCATAACAACACAATTATTATATTATTTAGGCACATTGTGCGACCTGTTTTCAAATGGTAATTAGTCATTAACATTACTACAACATAAAGTGATGAATTTGATCTACTACATAGAAGAATAAATTATTATACGAGGATACAGTTTGCTGAGATCGCGTGATTAAAATATAGAAATGCCTCAAAAATATAATACAATTAAAGAATGGCATGAAAACTTAAAAGGTAAATTACATACAATTACTATTAGACTGGTTATGCTTTATGAATCTTGAGTGATGCATGATAAAGAAAACATGGATATGCTAATAAACATAAATGATACGCTGATTAGATGAAAATATTGAACATTATTATATAAAGTAGAGTTGATAACTAATGTAACATCAATATGCATTAAATCGAGAATATAGATTACTAGAGTAGACATGAAGTATTTGGGATGAAGTTGATTATAATGATGCTAAGGACGAGTTTCTATATTTTTCATATTATTCTCTGCTAAAATCTTCATTCAAGTTGGCTATATATAAGCAGAAGGGACCTGATCCATTTTTTATATGAGAATATACCAAATGCTTATTTTTTTACTTGCATGACCATCATTATTGCATGATGGTGACTTAAAAATTAAATAATTTATTATTTCTCCATCACTTTAGGTAACAAATACTTTGTAAGCCTTGCTGGTGCACGCAAGCGCATTAGAAAATTTTAAAATACAAAATTTATATGAATAAATGTTATTCCAAAAAGAACAGTTAGATGTGTTACTAATTAAAATAATTTTTTTTCAAGTGATCTTTTCAATATTTACAAACCTTGAAAAGAAGGCATGGCAGTGCAATAGAGTACAATAGCAAAAGAAGCAAAAAATACAATGGTGAATTATAAAAGTAGATATAGATAAATTTGAAACATGAATGTTTGTCAAAGTTTGTTAGGGGTGGTTTGGTGTGATGTATTAAGAGTAAAGGGTAAAAGAAATGCAGGGATAATAACTTTTGGTGTTTGATTTGAAATAAAATGAATGCAAAGTAGTTGAGGCAGTTGGAATATCCCCAAAATGCCCATTTGTAATGAATTAAGAAATCACCCGAATAAGGCAAACTCCAAAGGCAAAGAACTCACAGTTATCGCCATTCACAACCCAAAATGGCATTTGGCTTGATCCTCCGATCTTATCTTCACCAACACAACCCTGCAGGGCATTGCCAGCCCGGAACTATCATCCCCTGTTCTTACCATCACAAGCCTCAAGCCCCACAACATCATTGTCCTTAATCTTGCTATACTTCAACTAATTGTCACTAGCCTTGGGCCCACAAGACAACGCCGTCCTAGCACTAGAATGAATCCACCATCCTCACATGATTCCAACCCTGAACCCACGCTTGTCACAGTCCACATCATCTGCGCATCTGTCAAGCTACCATCCTAACTGTAATAACATATTTCATTTTCAGCCAACCAAACACAAAATTGAGTTCGTCCCCAAAAGGAAAAAAACAATAAACATATTTAATTTACATTTAATTTGAAATAGACATTTATTTCAAATACTTGTAACCAAGTAAACCCATAATCATTTAGATTAAACATCGAAATAAACAACAAAGTTTACTTTATTAGCACTGTGATCAGAATTGAATTCATCTCATGACTTTAAAAAAGGGTGCCAACACAATTTAATAAAATTACATACCCCTATCCTTCCTACCACTGTTTATAATAAATTGGCAAAAAATTGTGGAATATTGCATCAGTATAATCATCAGCCTGATCATCATTAACCTCATACACGTCATTGGGGTCAACTTTGAGTCTTTATTTTCCAATCAATCTTGCAGAAAATTGCTTGATGTATTAAATATATTCTTTGCAAATTATTTTAAAAAGCATACCTTAGGTTCCGTTCCATTCAATATCAATTTTATCTACCTATCTAATGGTTGCATTTTCTACCTTTCATTGTACAAGTTCACCGCTTAAATCTATTTTCAATTAATTTATCTTCCATAGATGTCATCGCAATAGTGCCTTATAAATCATTAACTTATACTTCCTCATTTTATCACATATATCTTAATATTTGTATTTTCACCACTCAACGAGCAATGATCTTTTTATTGCTTAATACTCAATCTAATACAATAAAGTAGGTCTAATTATAGCTTCATAAAACTAATATTTAAATAACATAGAACATCTTGCATCTAAGGTTTTCTAAGAAAATATGTTAAATTTGTGCGGTTAGTTGGTTGTCAGAAAAAAAAAATAATAAAACTTAATAAACATCAAATTTAAATTTTCATCATCTATTCCGTTGGATTAGTTAAGATGGTGTCATTAAGAAGCATACAAAAATTTTGGCAATTTATTAGCATTATATCAGACTGCATTATCCACTAATCATGTGCATGATTTTCTAGAAATTATTTGTTTGTTTGTACATACTATTAAACTTGGTGATTAAAATATTACTAAAAAGGTGATTTAGAAATATGTGGAAATCAAATCAAGTGATACAATAATAGTTAAATCTAAACCCTGAAAGATTTTCTAATAGAACCCTTATAAATTAAGAAATAGATAAATGGAACCATATAAAATTATACAAATGTATCGGACCAATGCTTAGAAATTCTCCAAAAAAAATTTGGGCTGAAGTAATCTTCAATTTATCTAAATTTTTATCATGATACTGCCTTAAATTATTCTTTATTTTTAAAATTCCTTATGATAATTCATGAGATTCTCTATCGAAAGTACAGTAAATATATGCCCAAATCTATTTGAAAATTATCAACTGGCATTTCGTGGGAGGCTATTTTTACTAATACAAATAAATTCAATGCAAATTTTAATGTTTATAATCATTAAAATGAAAATCTTTATGCTAAGATGAAAATCTAAAAGCTAAACTTACATTTGATTTTAGTAGTTTTATTTTTATTTTGCTAGGAGTTATAATTCAATATAAGCTTTCATGTACATGCCTAGAATATTAACTTATCATAAAAGTTGATATGTCAAGAGGACCTGAATCAATTCATTGAAGGAGTTTTATTAAGCCAAAATGATTGACTTTGCTTAAATTACTTTCAATTAAAATTCCCAATTCTTCCTCCTTGATCACCTGTGTTCATAGGTTTCTTGATTGTGATTCCCAGCTCCATCCTCTTCAACCACCCCAATACTTTTTTCCTCCAATGACTTGACCACAGCTTTTGTGACTCAAGCATGACACCCTAACTTGAGATGGGAAGAGCAAATTTTATCCGCCACACTTGTCCCAAGCTTTGTGGGTGGCTTCCATCATTGCCTGATTTGCCAACAACATGTTTATTTGATTGCAGAAGAGATTCGGGACTTAAAAAAACACAATTTTCAGGTTACTTTGACCATGTAGTTGGTATTTTGAAAGGTTTCTTTTTCATAAGAAACAATCAATTACTCGAGAAAATTTTAGTTGGATATGTTCTTCCTTCTAATTTTGAGAGAATGGTCATTAAAAAAGGGTGAATTGAAGATTTTTGGGTGCGGTATTCTTCTTATATGGGCATGAGACTTAATTTTAGTATACAAAGTGATCTCTTCCATCATACTTTCATTCATTACTCTAAATTTATAACCAGAATAAAAGTGTGATTACTTCTAGTTTAGTTTGATATAATTTGAATTTCTAGAATTATTTTTTGTAGATTATCGAACTATGGTCGACGTTAAATCACATCATATTTTTTATTTGGGAAATTTACATAAATACCACACAATTCCTATGCATTTACATATCAAACACCTAAAATTTAATATTTACATTTATAACAATGAAAAGAAGTATTTCACTTTCAAAAAGTTGGTAATAGTGGTATTATTGATGAGCTATTAAGGATTTGAGTGTCATGTATGCAATATGAAAGTTTAATTGTTAGATATGTAAACAACATAAATGCTCCCTTTATTCTCATCACAAATAAATAATTGTTATAAATTATAGAAGTAATATTGTTCTTTGAATATTCCCATTCCAATTTATTTAATTTATCTTTAAAGAATACAATGGAATGTCCTTTTTCACTTTATAATCCTCTAATACTGACAATAGGAGTAATACGAGAAATCTCAAATACTTCAATAAGCACATGTACATGCATAAGTCTTTCTTTGATCTTCGTAAAAGCACAATTAGCTAACTTAGCCTAACTAAATTCTCCTTTCAAAAAAAAAAAAAACTAATTAAATCTAGAGTTAAACCACTTGCTATCTTAACAAGTACTCAAATAATGAGAATTCTGATTATCATAAAAATATTACTATGTTTTGTCATATTATTAATTGGTTTGACATTGTTAAAATAGTTATACTATCTGCATATATAATAAATCCTAGAAAAACACAGATGAAGTTGACAAATAAATTTCTTCAAAATTAAATACAACATTTTTTCTTGTAAATCCTCAACAACTCTCCTAAGATGTAGCTAATTATAATCATGTTTTGCCATAGATTAAAATATCATTAAAGTAAATAAAAAAAAATTTCCCAAGGAAGGCTGCAAGATTTCATTTATTATTGTTATGAAAGTATTAGGTGTATCTGTTAACTCAAAAAACATCATCATTCATATAATCCATCTTTGATCTAAAAAATAATGCCTCATTCATCAGATTCCCTAAATCTAACTTGATGATAGCCACTCCTCAAATCAACTTCAAATATTGCAACACAATATATCATATCTAATATACAACTCAAACGAGGTATAATAAACTTATATTTAATGGTGATTTTATTTATGACTGCAATCTACACATAAACAAACTCCAGTCTTTCTACTAGCAAGCGAAACAGCTACAACATAAGGTTTATGCTTCACTTCACAAATCCCCTCTTAAGTTTGGCATATTATGTTGGATTCATCCTATACAAGGTAAATTAGGCAAAGACAGTCTAGAAACTAGTTCAATAGCATGTTATATATCCCTCAATAACAGTAATTTATTAGGAGGCATTCTAAACTTCATGTATTTACAATCAATCAAAATCAGTACAGATTAACCCATACTGCATACTCTTTCTCAAATGATTGTTTATTCAAAACATACAAAGATATTTTCATTTTATTAAGAGTACTAGAAGATTCTTTGCAAATGCAGCCTTGCTCTTTAGCTTTTAGGTCTTAAAATTACCCTTCTCTGATTAGCCTCAAAATGAGTAACATCCAAATCATAAAGAGAAGATCTACCCAAAAACATATGTAAAGATTGCGAGTAGCACATTACACTAGATGCCATCAATATAAGTAACTGAATAAATAATATTTAATCTAAAAAATGCAAAAAAAAGGCAATTTTATTTATCTCTGTGTTGCCTTGAAAAAATTGTACCATCTTAGAATCAATCACATCCCTACATGTGTTGAACATGCAACTCAAGATCATAGGTTTTTCTAACTAGCAGGTCCAGCTTTCAAGGTTGTTCTCAAGAAAATGGTCGTCCTCTTTCCTCAAAAAATTGTTCTGGAATGCTATCCGCAGATGAAATCCTTTCTCCAGCTTTATTGCACACACAATATACAGCAAGATACCAAAACATTTGAGAAATCATGACGGGCTACATAGGGAGCCACACAGTGTTGCATCTCCTCCAAGGTGGGTTCCGCGTTGTGGCCATCAATAGCTTCTACAATTCTCCTGAGGTCGCCATCAAGAGGATTGCAGAGTTTGTTGGTGACGCAAAGAAGAATCTCTCGTTTGAACAGTTGATTGGTTTTGTGGTTTTCTCATTAATTAATAAACAAACTTCTTTTTTAATCTATTTTCCCCCTATTGAATTCTATTGATTTTGTGTTTGGAATAGTCAATCAATGTCGATTTCAGTGATTTATATTCTTAAATTTTATTACGTTGAATGATTGTTGGTGCTATAATGCTATAATGGTTACCGTAAACAGGGATTGCTTCAAATATTGGAGAATTCAGACTGTTGTGATTTGGGGTAATTCAGTTTTAGGATGAAAAAGAAGGATTCGTTCAATGTAATAGAACGTTTATTTAATTTTTTTCTCAACCCTTTAATTTGACTTGCTTTAATGCCATTATGACAGTGAACTGTATCAGGACATTTTATGCTTCTCTTAATTTATAGTCTGAATTTCACGATTTAAGTTCTATTTGAAGTAGTGCCTAAAAAAATATTGAGGTTATAATTTAATAATATTAAGGTTATAAAGGCATTAATAATAAAAAAGTACATGTAATAATATTCAAACAATAATATTACTTTAGTAACTATCACTTTATATCACTGTTTATTCTAATATTGCTTTTAAAAGAGCTTTTTTGAAAAAAGAAGCTACCTCAAACAAAGTCTTAATTGAACAACTCTGAAAGCCTTTGAAGCTCCTACTCGATTATGTTTCTCTTTCTCTCTCTCATGTTAGATTTCTCTGTCATACTTGTTTAATAATATTCATGAGGCATGTGTGCTCTACGCCTTGCCAACACCTTGACTTGAATAGTAATCACAGCAAACACTATGCAACCTTATATGATTCTAATAGTAGTTTAGGTTTCAAATTCATATGATTTCTCATAGACTTAGACAGAACATTTATGCAATTCTCACTATTAATCATCAGTTTGCAAAGTTTCGCTCCATGTTTAAAAAAGGTAATCAACTAAAGCATCCTCAAAATCATTAATCTTCTCACCAACCTCAAGAATCTTCAAAATCATTAATTTCATCATCTTCTTTCACATTTTATACATAAACTCCTATTGGGATTCTCACTACCAAACACAATAACGAACTTGATGCATGCCTTGGAAAAAATCATAGGCTCAAATGCAGAAGTACTTAATTTTCGCTTGGTATCCTTGCTAATTATAGGATTACTACCTTTAAATACAATAAGTACAACAAAATGAACTTGATTGTTTTGATGCAATGATGGTAGCGCTTGAATATAACAAATTTTTAACATATGTTCAAAGTCTAATGCAAATTGAAAAACTTGCTCAAGTAATGGAATGTGGTGCAGTGTTATCTCCTATGATGTCAGGTCCCAAAATAGATCTAAATCTAAAAAGTGTGATTTTATGATCTTAAGAAATACAAAACCAATTCTTTAAAATATAAAGGTGTAGTTTATTTTCCCTTAGTAACCTTGCTAATTATAGAATTATACCTTTAAAAACAATAAGTACAATAGAATGAACTTGATTGTTTTGGTGAAATGATGCATTGTCAAAATATATAGTAACTCATAAATATAAAAAATATTTAGCATTTGTTTAATGTCTAATGCAAGTTGAAAAACTTCCTCAAGTAATTGAATATGGCGAAGTGTTATCGCATATGATGTCAGGCCCAAACTAGACCTAAATCTAAAAAGTGTGATTTTATGATCTTAATAAATGCAAAATCAATTCTTAAAAAAATGTAATTCTTTTATGTTAAAATTTCTTTGAAGGTGTAACCTATAGTTGTTTGGTTGGTGGAAAAAGAAATTCAATATAAAATTGTAGTGAACTTCAAATGCAATCAGCAGTTTATTTTGAGTGCATTTGAAATTCGTTAAATTTGGGTGATTTTTAAATATATTGAAAATTGTAGTGATTACTGCACCCATCATGATCACAGTTGCACTGCTGCAACTGACCACCACTATTGGACACCGCTGCCGCAACAGCCTCTAACCACCACCATCAGCCACTACTGGCAGCCACCTGTCGTCACCACAAGCACAACCGCCGTTCTGACCACCCACAACCCACCTACTATTGCCCTTAGCCACTGCCAGGCCTACCACCCGCATCCTGCCATTGCCGCCTGCTATAAGCAGCAATTCAACATTGCTGCCACCCCTTGCTGACAACATCACTAGCATCGCTACTAACAGACTCATTTTACAATAAATTTGTCTCTCTTCAAACAAAAAATGTAAAGTCCTACATTTACTTTACATTAAACCATACAACTCCAAAATATTTCAAATACAATGCATTACTTTTACATTGTATTTTTTTTACACTTCATTCCTTTTTCAGCAAACAAACAAACAACCCCTTAGTATACATAGAAAACTTCAACNGTAGGCTTATTACTTGGATGCTTTACATGCATAACTCACAATTCTCATGTATTTACATATCTCACCCAAACTTTCATATGTACACACATAACACTCAAATATTTAATATCACTTAAAAAATAACACGACTATCACTTTTTAGAAGTGAAACACACCTTCTAAAGCACCAAAGTGCTTTGTGTGTACATGTGAAAGTTTACATGTGAGATATGTAAATACATAATAATTGTATGCTATGTACGTAATTTTTGTTTTACTTAAAACTTTCTCTACATTTATAACAGCACCGAAGTTATGCTTTAAAAATTAATCACCTCTCGAAATTGGTCTAATTCCTTAGGAAAGCACTTGTTCAATTGTTTGATAAGATCAACCAGGGCAGACTCATGGAAGACCAGAGATTCTCAGACATGGTTATGGAAATACACAAAAGACGGTATGATCAACATTTCATAAATTCTTATTTACATGTTTACTTTCTTTATTGTTTAACCTTCATATATTTGACTGCTTGAATAGGCAAGGTTCGCCTAGGAAGAGGAAAGGACCCATATCAGGAACAAAGGGAAAGGAGAGATTTAGATCAGAAGAAGCATTCTATGAAAATCCCATTCCAGACTGTTTGTGCAGAAGAAGAAGCTTAGGTACGGCCGACCCGGTCGTTACGATCTAGATATACTAACACGAATATCAATATCTTCAGTTTACTTTGCGGCGGAAGACTGAGTTGCAAAGAAGACGCTGAATGCAAGCTTAGAGATTTTGTTTTTTTTGTTCATTTAGGGGCATTTACATACCTAGCACAAAATTCTTATGTATATATATATATATATATATTTCACTTAAATTTTCATATTTACACACACAGCAGCCAAATCTTTAATATCATAAAAAACAGCAATATTATCACTTTTTATAAGTCAAATACACCATTCCATACATAGGTTTAAATTACTAAGGGTTCTATGTATGTAAATATGAAAGTTTTGGTGTGAGATAAAAGCATAAGAACTGTGTGTTATATATGTAAATTTCTCTTTTTGTTGGAAGCGACATGACAGTGTATATTTGTTGAATGCGTTAGCTAGTATAGCTAGTAGAAGATGGGATAGAAACNTTTTGAAATCTTTCACCAATCATGTGGCTGGACATAATTAAAAATCAACATTGATTTTAATCAATGCAAACGTCTAATATATGACAACTTTTTTTCAAAGCACAAAACGTGTGAAAATGAAATCATTATTTCCTTAAAAATATTATTTACATTCACAAGAAACCAAATGAGCCCGGAAAGAAACCGTTCTTCCCTGTTCAACTTTACTGAACATTCATGGAAAGGGGAAAGAATGCTTTGAAGCCAAATGAAGCAGCTTTAAGCTCAAATTTCCTAACTGTCTTAACTATATTTATGTTGCAAATTTACCAAATTTAATATTGCAAACTGACTCAATATTTGAAAAGACGCTAATTTGCTATTTTTTTGGTTCATTTATTATCAGAATTTATTTTTTGAGACACTCATTAAGCCTTGCTTTTGTTGTCCTACCTTCAGTTGTCCTTTTCTCTTAAATTTTTTTTTTTCAGGAAACAATAGCTTCAGCTGCTGAATTGGAACCTTTTGTTCATCATGCATCTCAAATGGCAGCCTTAGACTACATTGTCTCAGTAGAAAGTGATGTTTTCGTTCCATCCTATTCCGGGAATATGGCTCGAGCTGTGGCCGGTCACCGCCGATTCCTGGGCCACCGTAAAACAATATCTCCTGACAGGTAGGCTTATTACTTGGGTGCTTTTACATACATAACTCACAATTCTCATGTATTTACTTCTCACCCAAACTTTCATATGTACACACATAACACTCAAATCTTTAATATCACTTAAAACATAACATGACTATCACTTTTTAGAAGTGAAACACACCTTTTAAAGCACCAAAATGCTTTGTGTATACATGTGAAAGTTTACATTTGAGATATGTAAATACATAAGAATTGTATGCTATGTACGTAACTTTTGTTTTACTTAAAACTCTCTACATTTATAACAGCACCGAAGTTATGCTTTAAAAATTAATCACCTTTCGAAATTGGTCTAATTCCTTAGGAAAGCACTTGTTCAATTGTTTGATAAGATCAACCAGGGCAGACTCATGGAAGACCAGACATTCTCAGACATGGTTATGGAAATACACAAAAGACGGTATGATCAACATTTCATAAATTCTTATTTACATGTTTACTTTCTTTAATGCTTAACCTTCATATATTTGACTGCTTGAATAGGCAAGGTTCGCCTAGGAAGAGGAAAGGACCCATATCAGGAACAAAGGGAAAGGAGAGATTTAGATCAGAAGAAGCATTCTATGAAAATCCCATTCCAGACTGTTTGTGCAGAAGAAGAAGCTTAGGTACGGCCGACCCGGTCGTTACGATCTAGATATACTAACACGAATATCAATATCTTCAGTTTACTTTGCGGCGGAAGACTGAGTTGCAAAGAAGACGCTGAATGCAAGCTTAGAGATTTTGTTTTTTTTGTTCATTTAGGGGCATTTACATACCTAGCACAAAATTCTTATGTATATATATATATATATATATTTCACTTAAATTTTCATATTTACACACACAGCAGCCAAATCTTTAATATCATAAAAAACAGCAATATTATCACTTTTTATAAGTCAAATACACCATTCCATACATAGGTTTAAATTACTAAGGGTTCTATGTATGTAAATATGAAAGTTTTGGTGTGAGATAAAAGCATAAGAACTGTGTGTTATATATGTAAATTTCTCTTTTTGTTGGAAGCGACATGACAGTGTATATTTGTTGAATGCGTTAGCTAGTATAGCTAGTAGAAGATGGGATAGAAACAGTTGGAGTTTAATTTAAAGAAGATGAATGATGATATAGAATCACATGTAAATGTATTTCTTCTGTAATTTTTTCAACGGAGTGATATGGAATAAAGAACCTTATCTCTATTTTAGTAGCTCGTTGTTCCGTGAAGCTTTTCTGGGGAAGATGGAAACGTGAAGGAGATGAGCAGTTTACTACTTTTGCATTGCATGTGATTTGGGCATTGCATGTGATGGGGATGCCGGAGGAGCAAGTTACTACTTTTGTTTCCCTGCACATAATAAAGATTTACATTAATGTCACTTAATTCTTATGTATTTACATATCTAATGCCTAAACTTTAGTTTTTATATGTATGATACCTTACATATGCATGAAAAGGTGTCTTACACGTTTTAAAAGTTGAAAAAGTGAGATTTTTTTTTAATGTAATTGGGGTGGTATAAATGTAAAAAGTATAGTTTTGGTGTTAGTTTTGTAAATACATAAGAATTGGGTGGTATGTATGTAAATGCCTCTCTTTCTCTCTCTCTCTAATAATTGTTGATGCTGACTTGACGATCATTTAAAAAAGTCTATTTGATGTTATGATTAATTAACTTAAGACTTCAATATGTGGGGATATATTTAGAGCTAAGTTGGATAATCCAATCTACGAGATGGATTGACTTGAATTTATTTATTTTTCATTTAAATAATTTAATCAAAGGAGAAAGTCGTGTCATTCAAATATCATGAATATGATCGTGGAATATTACTGTTAGCGGTGACCATATAATAATCTATATTTATAGGGCTTTAATGATGGCATCAAATCATCTTAGAAAGATAAAGTTAATTATATTAAAAACATGATTAGATGAAATCAAGGAGGTGAAAAGTCTAACGATTTGGACACTTAATTTATCCTTGATAATTGTGTCCAGATAGAGCTATTACCAATTTGAACAGGGCAAGATTTATTTGATAGGAGTCGAAAATGATAGCTATATTCTTGTTTGGGTTGGTTTAGTGGTTATCAGGTAGTTAATGGGTGATGTGGAGTGCGTACTAAAAAAAATCCAAATTAAAGGGGTTTAAGCGAATGAAATGAGCATGCTACTAGTATTATTATTTCTTTTCACAATTAAACTACTCAAATCAACCCCGAGTCCACTTCCCATAATTATAATAGATTCACTTTTTGTTTGTCTGTCTAAGACACTAATACTAACGGGTAGACACGATATGAAGTGACACGAACACGAGACACACCTAATTTTAAAAATATAGGACACTGATATGCCTTTCACGCAACATTATATTATAAATATATATTAATGATAATAATAATAATAAATTTTAAAATAACATGTGCTGTGCATAAATTAAGTAAACATGAAATATATATATTATATAGAGTATGAAAAAAATAATGATATTTAAGGATAAAAAAATAGAAATAGATGTCATATTAATCATAAATCAACCTTGCTGTATGCTTGTAACTTCATGGCGTTTGAGTGATTTATTAATATCTTAGTGTTGTACAAAGATTCAACACACACACATATAAAATGAAATTATCAGAAAAGACAACATAAATTTTTACGGGAAAACTTAAAAAGGGGAACAGATCATGGGGTCTAGCCCAGTTGAAATGATTCCATTATCCTAATAGAGGTTATAATTCTTTGCCTGCCCTTGAATAGATGAAGACAATATTACACAAGTGGAATGTGGCTTTCGTTAGGAAAGTGACAAAAAAAAGTTGAGGAAGTGCCAATGACTCGACTACTATGGAGAAAAACTGATGGTAAGGGACGTTTGTCAGAGAATCTGCTATCATGTCTTCATAAGCGGTGACTGGGAAGCGGTGATGATGGTCCAGAGGTGGTGTTAACTCGACGATGGTGGTCGTGCAACAATGGTCCCATGGTGGCCTCTTGGTAGTGACAACCCTGCAGTGGCGACGACTCAATGACAGTTGTCGGACGGTGGTGATTTAGGCATGACAACGACCAGTCAGCAATGGTCGAGAAGCTATGATGATCGTTCATTGATGAGGGCCAGACAACGATGGTCCAGTAGTGGCAGTAACTGGTCAGCGGTGGTCTAGTAATGGCGGCAGTCAGTCAATGGAGGTCTAAAGGCAATGGAGCTCAGGAACTCTCAAAGTGTTTCAAGCTCCTTCAGCTTTTTTCTCTAGGTTTAGGCCTCAAGCCTAAGTCCCCTAAATAAAGGAGTGGGGTACTATGCATATATTTTGAGAGTGTTATCCTTCATAAATATTGCATGAATCTTAACCATTCCTTCATTAGACCCAGAGTAATGCTCTTTATCAGATGATATTTTATGAACATCTATGTACCTTAACAATATCATAATTGAGTCATTTTATCAAATTTGAAATCCATTTGGCCATTCAATTGACCGCCTGAATCCTCTAATTGCACATAAATGGCTTGATTTAGGCTTAATTCAACCCAGGTTAGACAAGTTTAGTGTTGTTGGATTCGTTTTGTCGAGAAACTCTGTTTGATTATAAGCTTGAAATCGAAGCTTAAATGATTATGAATTCATTTATGTAATGGTTTCATGCTCAAAATGCATTGAGATTTCTGCATTTTTGTAATCGTTTTTGAGAATGTATTAATTGCCCTATATTTTTAGACACCGTTAAATCTATTGAAAATATATCTCTGATTTTTAGAAAATCGTGCAATGAAATATATTGGTCTCAATGGGATTGTTAAAGGAAGCTGCTCCTTAAGTGTTAGCACTACCTTCTCGCTAGGGTCGTGACCGTGACCCAAAAGGTTCTTGATTTTTTGGAGATATTTTTTTCCTTTTGGGCTATTTTTAGAAGGAAAAACATAAATACTAGGGAAGGTTTTGAAAATCTCTAAAAAATTTAAATCAACTCTATTTTTTTTTAGATATTCTTCTGCTTTTGCATTAATTTTAAAAGGGAAAATATATTTTCTTATAAAAATTTAGATTTTTCCAAAAATTCTTTTCCCTTTTTGCCCCCTTTCTCAAGCTTAGAAATACCCCTTTGAGATGCTATGGAGGGCACACCTCTCCTCCTTGTTTGTATTTTAAATGGTGAAGTCAGTGTCTTCCCTTGCAAACTGAAAGGGTTGGTCGCTTTCACTAGACAGATCAAACTTGAAGGGGGTTTTGAAGGTGATACCAAGGCCGGTGATTGTATCACTCGATTGGAGGTAATTAATGTTCGTAGTCCGACGACAAGACAACTTCTTCCTTTTTAGTAGGTGTTGGCCGACTTCATCTAAGAAACTGGGTTAGAGACAATCAAGGCTCATATTCTTACAGTTAGTCAATTGTTTTCCATTGAAAATGTGTTGACTAACCTCATAGAATAGATCGGGTTGGAGGTGATCAAGCCCCATGGTCGTGTGATGAGGGATATGTCTTCCCTTGAAGAAAGTGTTGACTGACCGCATTAAAAAGGTCTTGTTGGAGGCAATCAAGGCCTATAGTTTTACAATGAGGCAACTGTCTTCCCTTGAAAAAGGTGTCGACCAACCTCATTGGACAGACAAGGTTGGACAATAGTGATGATGATTTGAAAGCGGCGATAATAAAGTAATGGTGTTTGAACAAAAGAGATGACTGGTTGATAACAGTAGACTCAATGTCAACTTGACATTAGTGCTCAAGTACATCGACAACCTGACGACAATGCTCCATCATTGAGGTGGCTCGATGGAGGTGTGTCATGGTAGCAGACCGACGATAATAGTTCAACACAATGGTGGTCCGATGATGATGGTACCTCATGACAACAACTTAATAATGGTAGATCATAGTGGTGGCCTTATGATTCTATGTCATGGAAGTTTTTCAATAATAACAGACTAGTATAGCGGTCATCTAATGAAGGTGGTGCATCATGACAACAACTCGACAATCTTGCAGATGGAGGCGTGTTATGGCAGCAACCAAACGAAAATGATGAAACACAATGGCTACTCGACAACAATTGTTACGTAGTGTTTGTGGTGGTCAAGTGATGATATGCCAACAGCTTTGTTGGCGGGGCAACAATAGTCTAACAATAATGGTTGTGGTCAAATGATGTTGATCGAGTGATGATGGTGATAACGCTAGTTGGAGATGGTGATCCAGCAATGATAGAAATAATGGCAAAAACATCGTTGGCCAAGTGATTATAGTTTGAAAATAAAAGTGTACTATGACGATGATGATGTTGGGTATATGATAGTGATCTTACGGCAAATAAAGTGCACCTTAAGTGCGACTGTGGTCCAATGATAATTGTCTGACAGCATGGCGACCTGAAAATAGGATCCAACATGGCGGCGACCCAACAATAGTGGTCCAACTATAATGGTCGTGGTCCAACAGTGTTCGTCCAGCGACGATGACAATGCCATTGGCCAAACAATGGCGGTTTAACAATAGTTGCATGACATGATTGTGGTAATCGTGACCGTGAGATGATGATCGAGCAACAACGATCGTGTAACACAACAGTAGCAACAACGACAGTAAAGCGACAATGATCCTCTCTAACCAAACATTGTGTCGATAAATTCTAAGAATACTGTCTTTGGTAGTGGCGACCAGACAACAAATGGTCGTGAAGCGACGATGGTGGTTAGGTGGTGGCGATGACTCAATGGTGGTGGTCCAGCAATGTTGGTCCAACGGTGGCGACGACTCTACAGTGGTAGCCGAGACACGGTAATTAAGCAGTGACATCATCCGGTTGGCGGTGACCTAGAAGCGATGATGATGGGCTGGTGTTGCCAACGACTAGATGGTGATGTTCGGGCAGCGGTAGTTCAGTGGTGGCTGGGAAGCGGCGACAGTCGCTCAGTTGTGGCGTAGACTCGAAAGCGACAGTCGAGCAGCTTGACCAGCTGATCGGGTTGTTGTGGTGCAATATTTATGAATCACTCCATTATACAACTCAAATTGATTCTCTTTATTAGATGATGCTTTATGTATTTTTAAGTGCCTTAATGATGTCAAAATCGAGTGCTATTGCTAGATTTGAAATGCATTTGACTGTTTGATTGACCATATGAAGCCTCCAATTGCGCTTATATGGCTTGACCTAGGATTGATTCGACCCAGGTTGGACCAATTAATCATTGTCAGGATCATCGTGCAAAGACCCTCAGTTTTAATATAAGTTTATTGAGATAGATGGTTATAAATTTATATTTTGAATGATTTTTTGCTCAAAATGTTTTAAGATTCGTGCATAATTCGTACCATTTTTTGAGGATGTACCAAAAATAATAGGCAAAATTTTAAAAATATTAAATATTAAATACAATAAAATATAATAAGCAAACAAAATAAAAAAAATAAAAAATAAGAATTATAAGCATCAATAATTTCTTAAAAAATTACATATAAAAAATATACACTAAATATTTGATATAATACAAAACATCAAAATCAAACATTTAATTATACCTATTGTTACTACTTATAAAATTTAAATAAAAATTTAAAGAACTCACATCAGACCCATTTGTAATGAAATATCCAAGCATCATAGATATCTACAATAATATATTTATAAATCCGTTCGCTTTTTCATTGGTTAAGATAGAAGATTGAAGCAATCTGCTTACTTTGTTGGATATTTTTACATAAATAGTATTAAATTTTCATAAATTTTACTATTGCCCAGTTAAAGACACCAGTTCAATTTTGTTCCATTTTGAACACTAAACATCTCATCCAGCCGTTAGGCTTTTAAATTTATAAAGATTTTTAACATGACCGTTGGAATAAGGTTGACGTTTTTTATATTAATAATCAAACAAAGATGCACTACTTTTTTTTTTAAAATATGTTTCAAATTTAAATCTTAGGGGGAGAGAGAGAGAGAGAGAACAATCTTTAAAGCAAGGTTCAAATATTTCACAAATAAGAGAACAATCTCAACCGTCCAAACTTCACAAAACGTGTCAGATAACAAATATTTAAATGCTTGCAAGTTATTTAGAAGCTAAGTTGATGAAATGAAGGCATCATCCAAACAATATTGAGCATCATGGCTGAAATATTAATAAAAAAAAGTAAACAGGCATGGAAGCGTCCATTATTCATGTCTTAACACTCTAAGCCTCAAAAATAATATAAAAAATATATATTTATTTAAAAATCTGAAATATTAGCCTCAATAGTTCTATCACTCCATCAATTTATGCCTGGTGTGGTAAACAAGAGGCCATAATCCCCATTCGCATTGGAGTAGTCATCTATAGGGGACCAGGGAAGGTTCCATTCTCTCTCTGTTCATTCCATCGTTCAATCTGCAGGCACAAACCAACTCATATCATAACTACTTTCTGCACCAAAATCACGTTTTTCTCTTTTATAACCATGAAAATTAAACTGACAAAAAATTTCTCAAAAAGTTATATAAAAAAATTAAACTGACAGAAATCTTTCTGCAATCTTTTAAGGATCATATATCAAAAGCTTGGGTCCATCAATTAGAAGTTGCAAAAAACTAATGCGATCTGAAGTCCAAAGCATCATGGAGCATTAATTCCAACTAAGCATAACAACACAATTATTATATTATTTAGGCACATTGTGCGACCTATTTTCAAATGGTAATTAGTCATTAACATTACTACAGCATAAAGTGATATATTTGATCTACTACATAGAAGAATAAATTATTATACGAGGATACAGTTTGCTGAGATCGTATGATTAAAATATAGAAATGCCTTAAAAATATAATACAATAAAAGAATGGCATGAAAACTTAAAAGGTAAATTACATACAATTACTATAAGACTGGTTATGCTCTATGAATCTTGAATGATGCATGATAAAGAAAACAATGCTAATAAACATAAATGACACGCTGATTAGATGAAAATATTGAACATTATTATATAAAGTAGAGTTGATAACTAATGTAACATCAATATGCATTAAATGGAGGATATAGATTACTAAAGTAGACATGAAGTATTTGGGATGAAATTGATGATAATGATGCTAAGGACGAGTTTCTATATTTTTCATATTATTATCTGCTAAAATCTTCATTCAAGTTGGCTATGTATAAGCAGAAGGGAAAAATTAACTCTTGACTGGTTTACATTTTTATGAAAGTACATTAAGAAATAAATATCAAGCATATTGGATGCCTAAATAACACCAACTTCCAGCTTTTGCATAATAGTTCCAACCGCACAACAATGATATATGCATACAACCTGATCCATTTTTTATATGAGAATATACCAAATGCTTAATTTTTTACTTGCATGACCATCATTATTGCATAATGGTGACTTAAAAATTAAATAATTTATTATTTCTCCATCACTTTAGGTAACAAATACTTTGTAAGCCTTGCTGGTGCACGCAAGCGCATTAGAAAATTTTAAAATACAAAATTTATATGAATAAATGTTATTCCAAAAAGAACAGTTAGATGTGTTACTAATTAAAATAATTTTTTTTCAAGTGATCTTTTCAATATTTACAAACCTTGAAAAGAAGGCATGGCAGTGCAATAGAGTACAATAGGGAAAAGAAGCAAAATATACAAGGGTGGATTATAAAAGTAGATATAGATAAATTTGAAACATGAATGTTTGTCAAAGTTTGTTAGGGGTGGTTTGGCGTGATGTATTAAGAGTGAAGGGTAAAAGAAATGCAGGGATATTAACTTTTGGTGTTTGATTTGAAATAAAATGAATGCAAAGTAGTTGAGGCAGTTGGAATATCCCCAACAGGCCCATTTGAAATGAATTAAGAAATCACCCGAATAAGGCAAACTACAAAGGCAAAGAACTCACAGTTACCGCCATTCACAACCCAAAATGTCATTTGCCTTGATCCTCCGATCTTATCTTCACCAACACAACCCTGCAAGGCATTGCAAGCCCGGAATTATCGTCCCCTGTTCTTGCCATCACAAGCCTCAAGCCCCACAACATCATTGTCCTTAATCTTGCTATACATCAACTAATTGTCACTAGCCTTGGGCCCCAAGACAACGTCGTCCTAGCACTAGAACGAATCCACCATCCCACATGATTCCAACCCTGAACCCATGCTCGTCACAGTCCACATCATCTGCGCATCTGTCAAGCTACCATCCTAACTGTAATAACATATTTCATTTTCAGCCAACCAAACACAAAATTGAGTTCGTCCCCAAAAGGAAAACAAATAATAAACATATTTAATTTACATTTAATTTGAAATAGACATTTATTTCAAATACTTGTAACCAGGTAAACCCATAATCATTTAGATTAAACTTGGAAATAAACAACAAAGTTTACTTTATTAGCACTGTGATCAGAATTGAATTCATCTCATGACTTTAAAAAAGGGGGCCACCACAATTTAATAAAATTACATACGCCTATCCTTCCTACCACTATTTGTAATAAATTGTCAAAAAAGTGTGGAATATTGCATCAGTATAATCATCAGCCAGATCATCATTAACCTCATATTCATCATTGGGGTCAACTTTGAGTCTTTATTTTCCAATCAATCTTGCAGAAAATTGCTTGATGTATTAAACATATTCTTTGCAAATTATTTTAAAAAGCATACCTTAGGTCTACCCTTTCGGCCCTTCCGTTCCATTCAATATCAATTTTATCTACCTATCTAATGGTTGCATTTTCTACCTTTCATTGTACAAGTTCACCGCTTAAATCTATTTTCAACTGATTTATCTTCCATAGATGTCATTGCAATAGTGCCTTATAAATCATTAACTTGTACTTCCTCATTTTATCACATATATCTTAATATTTTTATTTTCACCACTCAACGAGCAATGATCTTTTTATTGCTTAATACTCAATCTAATGCAATAAAGTATGTCTAATTATAGCTTCATAAAACTAATATTTAACTATCATAGAACATCTTGCATCTAAGGTTTTCTAAGAAAATATGTTAAATTTGTGCGGTTAGTTGGTTGTTAAGATGGTGTCAATAAGAAGCATACAAGAATTTTGGCAATTTATTAGCATTATATCAGACTGCATTATCCACTAATCATGTGCATGATTTTCTGGAAATTATTTGTTTGTTTGATAGTTAATATTAAACTTGGTGATTAAAATTTTACTAAAAAGGTGATTTAGAAATATGTGGAAATCAAATCAAGTGATACAATAATATTTAAATCTAAACTCTGAAAATTTTCTAATAGAACCCTTATAAATTAAGGGGTAGATAAATGGAACCATATAAAATTATACAAATGTATTGGACCAATGCTTAGAAATTCTCCAAAAAAATTTTGGGCTGAAGTAATATGTATTTATATTTTTATCATGATACTGCCTTAAATTATTCTTTATTTTTAAAATTCCTTATGATAATTCATGAGATTCTCTATCGAAAGTACAGTAAATATATGCCCAAATCTATTTGAAAATTATCAACTGGCATTTCGTGGGAGGCTATTTTTACTAATACAAATAAATTCAATGCAAATTTTAATGTTTATAATCATTAAAATGAAAATCTTTATGCTAAGATGAAAATCTAAAAGCTAAACTTACATTTGATTTTAGTATTTTAATTTTTATTTTGCTAGGAGTTATAATTCAATATACACTTTCAGTACATGCCTAGAATATTAACTTATCATAAAAGTTGATATGTAAAGAGGACCTGAATCAATTCATTGAAGGTGTTTTATTAAGCCAAAATGATTGACTTTGCTTAAATTACTGTCAATTAAAATTCCCAATTCTTCCTCCTTGATCACCTGTGTTCATAGGTTTCTTGATTGTGATTCCCAGCTCCAACCTCTTCAATCACCCCCAATACTTTTTCCTCCAATGACTTAACCACAGCTTTTGTGACTCAAGCATGACACCCTAACTTGAGATGGGATGAGCAAATTTTATCCGCCACACTTGCCCCAAGCTTTGTGGGTGGCTTCCATCACTGCCTGATTTGCCAACAACATGTTTATTTCATTTGCAGAAGAGATTCGGGACTTAAAAAAACACAATTTTCAGGTTACTTTGACCATTTAGTTGGTATTTTGAAAGGTTTCTTTTTCATAAGAAACAATCAATTAGTCGAGAAAATTTTAGTTGGATATGTTCTTCCTTCTAATTTTGAGAGAATGGTCATTAAAAAAGGGTGAATTGAAGATTTTTGGGTGCGGTTTTCTTCTTATACGGGCATGAGACTTAATTTTAGTATAGAAAGTGATCTCTTCCATCATACTTTCATTCATTACTCTAAATTTATAACCAGAATAAAAGTATGATTACTTCTAATTTAGCTTGATATAATTTGAATTTCTAGAATTATTTTTTGTAGATTATCGAACTATGGTCGACATTAAATCACATCATATTTTTTATTTGGGAAATTTACATAAATACCACATAATTCCAATGCATTTACATATCAAACACCTAAAATTTAATATTTGCATTTATAACACTTTGGTGTCACAAACTTATGCATGAAAAGAAGTATTTCACTTTCAAAAAGTTGGTAATAGTGGTATTATTGATGAGCTATTAAGGATTTGAGTGTCATGTATGCAATATGAAAGTTTAATTGTTAGATATGTAAACAACATAAATGCTCCCTTTATTCTCATCACAAATAATGAATAATTGTTATAGATTATAGAAGTAATATTGTTCTTTGAATATTACCATTCCAATTTATTTAATTTATCTTTAAAGAATACAATGGAATGTCCTTTTTCACTTAATAATCCTCTAATATTGACAATAGGAGTAATACGAGAAATCTCAAATACTTTAATAAGCACATGTACATGTATTAGTCTTTCTTTGATCTTCGTAAAAGCACAATTAACTAACATAGTCTAACTAAATTCTCCTTTCAAAAAAAAAATACTAATTAAATCTAGAGTTAAACCACTTGCTATCTTAACAAGTACTCAAATAATGAGAAATCTGATTATCATAAAAATATTACTATGCTTTGTCATATTATTAATTGGTTTGACATTATTAAAATAGTTATACTATCTGCATATATAAAAAATCCTAGAAAAACACAGATGAAGTTAACAAATAAATTTCTTCAAAATTAAATACAACATTTTTTCTTGTAAATCCTCAACTACTCTCCTAAGATGTAGCTAATTATAATTATGCTTTTCCATAGATTAAAAAATCATTAAAGTAAATAACAAAAACTTTCCCAAGGAAGGCTGCAAGATATCATTTATTATTGTTATGAAAGTATTAGTTGTATTTGTTAACTCAAAAAACATCATCATTCATACAATCCATCTTTGATCTCAAAAATAATGCCTCATTCATCAGATTTCCTAAATCTAACTCGATGATAGCCACTCCTCAAATCAACTTCAAATATTACAACACAATATATCATATCTAATATGCAACTCAAACGAGGTATAATGAACTTATATTTAATGGTGATTTTATTTATGACTGCAATCTACACATAAACAAACTTCAGTCTTTCATACTAGCAAGCGAAACAGCTACAACATAAGTTTTATGCTTCACTTCATAAATCCCCTCTTAAGTTTGGCATATTATGTTGGATTCATCCTATACAAGGTAAATTAGGCAAAGACAGTCTAGAAACTAGTTCAATAGCATGTTATATATCCCTCAATAACAGTAATTTATTAGGAGGCATTCTGAACTAAATGTATTTACAATCAATCAAAATCAGTATAGATTAACCCATACTGCATACTCTTTCTCAAATGATTGTTTATTCAAAACATACAAAGATATTTTCATTTTATTAAGAGTACTAGAAGATTCTATGCAAATGCAGCCTTGCTCTTTAGCTTTTAGGTCTTAAAATTACCCTTCTCTTATTAGCCTCAAAATGAGTAACATCCAAATCATAAAGAGAAGATCTACACAAAAACATATGTAAAGATTGCGAGTAGCACATTACACAAGATGCCATCAATATATGTAACTGACTAAATAATATTTAATCTCAAAAATGCAAAAAAAAAAAGGCAATTTTATTTATCTCTGTGTTGCCTTGAAAAAATTGTACTGTCTTAGAATCAATCACATCCCTACATGTGTTGAACATGCAACTCAAGATCATAGGTTTTTCTAACTAGCAGGTCCAGCTTTCAAGGTTGTTCTCAAGAAAATGGTCGTCCACTTTCCTCAAAAAATTTTTCTGGAATGCTATCCGCAGATGAAAATCCTTTCTCCAGCTTTATTGCACACACGATATACAGCAAGATACCAAAACATTTGAGAAATCATGACGGGCTACATAGGGAGCCACACAGTGTTGCATCTCCTCCAAGTTGAGTTCCGCATTGTGGCCATCAATAGCTTCTACAATTCTCCTGAGGTCGCCATCAAGAGGGTTGCAGAGTTTGTTGGTAACGCAAAGAAGAATCTCTCGTTTGAACAGGTAATTGGTTTTGTGGTTGTCTCATTAATTAATAAACATACTTCTTTTTTAATCTATTTTCCCCCTATTGAATTCTATTGATTTTGTGTTTGGAATAGTCAATCAATGTTGATTTCAGTGATTTATATTCTTAAATTTTATTACGTCGAATGATTGTTGGTGCTATAATGCTATGATGGTTACCGTAAACAGGGATTGCTTCAAATATTGGAGAATTCAGACTGCTGTGATTTGGGGTAATTCAGTTTTAGGATGAAAAAGAAGGATTCATTCAACGTAATAGAACGTTTATTTAATTTTTTTCTCAACCCTTTAATTTGACTTGCTTTAATGCCATGATGACAGTGAACTGTATCAGGGCATTTTATGCTTCTCTTAATTTATAGTCTGAATTTCACGATTTAAGTTCTATTTGAAGTAGTGCCTAAAAAAATATCGAGGTTATAATTTAATAATATTAAGGTTATAAAGGCATTAAGAATAAAAAAGTACATGTAATAATGTTAAAATCCATAAATTTTTTTTAATTCAAACGGTTATATTCAAACAATAATATTACTTTAGTAACTATCACTTTATATCACTGTTTATTCTAATATTGCTTTTAAAAGAAACTTTTTGAAAAAAGAAGCTACCTCAAACAAAGTCTTAATTGAACAACTCTGAAAGCATTTGAAGCTCCTACTCGATTATGTTTCTCTTTATCTCTCTCATGTTACATTTCTCTGTCAAACTAGTTTAATAATATTCAAGAGGCATGTGTGCTCTACGTCTTGCCAACACCTTGACTTGAATAATAATCACAGCAAACACTATGCAACCTTATATGATTCTAATAGTAGTTTAGGTTTCAAATTCATATGATTTCTCATATACCTAGACAGAACATTTATGCAATTCTCACTATTAATCATGAGTTTGCAAAGTTTTTCTCCATGTTTAAAATAGGTAATCAACTAAAGCATCCTCAAAATCATTAATCTTCTCATCAACCTCAAGAATCTTCAAAATCATTAATTTCATCATCTTCTTTCACATTTTATACATAAAATACTATTGGGATACTTACTACCAAACACAATAACGAACTTGATGCATGCCTTGGAAAAAATCATAGGCTCAAATGCAGATGCACTTAATTTTCTCTTGGTATCCTTGCTAATTATAGAATTACTACATTTTTTTATGTACCTTTTCAATTTCAATAAAATTAGCCCTCGGGAGTTTCATAGGATTACTAACTTTAAATACAAATAAGTACAACAAAATGAACTTGATTGTTTTGATGCAATGATGGTAGCGCTTAAATATAAAAAAATTTTAACATTTGTTCAAAGTCTAATGCAAATTGAAAAACTTGCTCAAGTAATGGAATGTGGTGCAGTGTTATCTCCTATGATGTCAGGTCTCAAAAGAGACCAAAATCTAAAAAGTGTGATTTTATGATCTTAAGAAATGCAAAACCAATTCTTTAAATATAAAGGTGTAGTTTATTTTCCCTTAGTGTCCTTGCTAATTATAGAATTATACCTTTAAAAACAATAAGTACAATAGAATGAACTTAATTGTTTTGGTGAAATGATGCACTGTCAAAATATATAGTAACTCATAAATATAAAAAATATTTAACATTTGTTCAATGTCTAATGCAAGTTGAAAAACTTCCTCAAGTAATTGAATATGGCGAAGTGTTATCGCATATGATGTCAGGCCCAAACTAGACCTAAATCTAAAAAGTGTGATTTTATGATCTTAATAAATGCAAAATCAATTCTTGAAAAAATGTAATTCTTTTATGTTAAAATTTCTTTGAATGTGTAACTATAGTTGTTTGGTTGGTGGAAAAAGAAACTCAATATAAAATTGTAGTGAACTTCAAATGCAATCAACATTTTATTTTGAGTGCATTTGAAATTCGTTAAATTTGGGTGATTTTTAAATATGTTGAAAATTGTAGTGATTACTACACCCATCATGATCACCATTGCACTAATGCAACTGACCAACACTGTCGAACACCGCTGCCGCAACAGCCTCTAACCACCACCACCAGCCACTACTGGCAGCCACCTGTCGTCGCCGCAATCGCAACCGCCGCTCTGACCACCCACCAACTATTGCCCTTAGCCACTGCCAGCCCTACCACCCGCATCCTGCCATTGCCACCTGCTATAAGCAGCAATGCAACGTTGCTGCCACCCCTTGCCGACGACATCACTAGCATCGCTACTAACTGACGCATTTTACAATAAATTTGTCTCTCTTCAAACAAAAAAATGTAAAGTCCTACATTTACTTTACATTAAACCATACAAATCCAAAATATTTCAAATGCAACGCATTACTTCTACATTGCATTTTTTTTACACTTCATTCCTTTTTCAGCAAACAAACAAACAACCCCTTAGTATACATAGAAAACTTCAACATTTGTTCAAAATCTATTAAAACTTGAAAAAACATGCTAAGTGATGCAATATGGTGCAATGTTATCACCCTTAGTATTAGGTTTCAAAGTACACCAAAAATTAAAAAAAAATCTAGTTTTCGGATATTTAATTATCTCATAATCCAACAAAATTCTTTGAAGTGCTTCATTTATTTCATAACAATTTTGGTTCTTTAATTCATCAAACAAACTATTATGATATGGCAAATGCAAGTATTTCATTTTTTAAAATCTATTCTTCATTTTAACGATAGTGATAGTAGATTCCCTTCTGAACTTTCTCTGTCTCTCCATGCACATATAATAAATTTTAACTTGTCCTATTAATTTTACTTCCTCAGATATGATTTGTCATCCACAAAAATTATCTAAACCCAATATAAAGTTAGTAAGAACTTTAACATCAACTTTAATATCACAAGCAGATACTTCAAATGTAGCTTTTTATTGTGCCAAGAGGTATGCCAAAAGTTTGATGTTAATAATTTGATAAGCGCCAGTATATAAATCAACATTGAAGAGAATAAGTTACGGTTGGAATCTACTTCAAGTAAACATGCATGAGCTTGGCTAGTATCCTGAGTCAACTTACGTTTTAACCATATAATGCCATCATAAAATTTATTTTGTTTTATTCAATAATTCAGCCAATTAAATTTGTAAGGTCAAAATATAATCCTTTTGAGCATATATTATTAGGTTATACTGTTGAATTAAATGTTTCAAATCATCTATTTATAAACTTATCATCCATAGTTTAGTGAAGCACAAAATTAGCTCAACTTAATTGTAGAAATTCTTATAATTCAAATCTTAGTTTATTTCAAAACTCTCAATTACTCAGATCTTAAATTCTTAAAAATGAACTCCATAATTTGACTACAGTGAGAAAAATCATAGATTATTACACAATAATTTCAAACAACAAAAGCCACCGCTTGTCGGCCCTTTTATTTTATTTTAAAACTTCGTGATTTAAAAAGTGAATAAATTTGTGATTTTGAAAATAATTTAAATATAAATATTAATCTTCTTGATTTTTTTTTTAAAATATAACATTTTTAATTTTAAAATAAGTGAGACCAAATGGGTCTCACATTTTAAATAATTTAGATGATTGAATACAATACTACAAGTAATACACTTATCCCCAAGAATAAATATATCACTTGAAATAGGGATTCAATCACCTAGACTAAAGAATTTGTGACATCCGTTTTGGTCTGCGAAATATTTTTATAAAAAGTCCAACAAGTTAATATAAAAAAATTAGATAGGGTTTATTTTATCTGGGTTCCTGGTTCCCTATAGAGGCAAGCCCCTAAGTTAATTACATCTTAAATGATCGAAATCACTTAAGAAAACTCTCGAAGAGGCAAGTCCCTATAGTTAATTACATCTTAAATGATCGAAATCACTTAAGAAAACTCTCGATTAAGATCAGGTGATTTTGCCTTCAAGATTTTAAAGTTTAGGTTTTCACGATTGGACATGGGAAAATCAAATAGGAATGGCTTCAGATAGGAACAATTATTTAAGGAATCCAAAAGAAAGAAAAATAGGGGATATCACAGATCTAGGGAAAACCCCGGTGACCTCCCAACTATCCTAATATTCGGCTTTATGTCTTTGAAGTGATGGTTATTTGATATTTCAATCCTGCAAATTATTTAAGATTTAGGACTTATGTTTGCACAACGTCAAACTGTGCAAATAGCCTAAAGGATGGGAGGATTTACAATGGTAACCTCGGAATCCTAATGCGTTGGGACTTATAATTACACAACAAAGTTGTGCAAAAAGCCCAAAGAAGTATTAGCACAATATCAGACTGTGCAAATAGCCTAAAAGACAGGAGGATTTACACCGTACCGAACGGTAACCTTAGAATCCTAAAACGTTAGGACTTATAATTACACAACAAAGTTGTGCAAAAAGCCCAAAGAAATGATCATATGGGTTGTTATTTAAACTAAAGAAAGTGTTAGGTCATGTGAATGTGTTTTGCTGCTGCAGATTCATCTTGAAGTTATCCCTTGCCGTGCTGCCCACGATGTTTGCTCCGAACCTCTTGTAGTAGCACCTCCTGGTTTAGTTTTAGTTTTGAAAATACGTCTAACCACTAGATTATCCTAATCTAAGGCATAGTGTATCAAAGTAACTAAGCATGCAATATAACAAAAAAAGAGCAGTATAATGTACAGTAGAGAGAAAAGACAGTATAGCATGCTGAGAAAAATAGTATATTAGGCTATGAAAATAATATAACATGCTGGGAAAATGAAATGTTGTAATATAAATTAAACATGTACACCTGGTAGGTTCATTGCTCCTTTAAATTTAGCTATTATGCGTCGTGTAAAAGAGCAAAGTATAACCTGAAAAAACTTAATAGAAACAGGTAAATCGCAGAGAAAAGATAAATAAATAGAATGAAATACCATACCACATATAAAGGACCAAGAATAGGAAGTTTATATGTGATATTGGAATGTCCCCAATTGCCAGGAGGATTTGAATGTAGGACAAACTCAAATCCCGGAGCATTGGGTTTCAGTTTTGGTCAAAGTAAGAATTTCATTATTTGATTTAATTAAATCAGTTATGAATCACAATATAGTGCACCCTCGTGCCTAGTGTCCTACTTATCTCCTAAACTAAGGTTAGATGTTTGGATTTCTTAGGGTCATTCGAAAATTATGATGGTAAACTATCTCTTAAGATTGTGCTTCCAAAATTTAGGATACCTGCACTTTAGGTTAAACTTGAAGTATCCTAAAGTGTCTAATCTCAATTAAGTGCATTTCCACTAACCCTCAAACATCTATAGATCCAGCTTAGTTCGCTATCAGGCTCCTAAAACCCAGGGGTAAATTCATAGTTTTGGCAAAAGAGTTGTGAGTTGTGCTTCAATCCTAGTTAAATAAAATGGATTTTAAATTGATTCAAAGCTTAAGGGATTTAAGTGTAAGTCCACTAATCTCTCAATCGTTATCTAAATNTACTAACCCTCAAACATCTATAGATCCAACTTAGTTTGCTATCAGGC
Organism: Phalaenopsis hybrid cultivar; assembly: GCA_002079205.1. Classification (NCBI taxonomy): domain Eukaryota; kingdom Viridiplantae; phylum Streptophyta; class Magnoliopsida; order Asparagales; family Orchidaceae; genus Phalaenopsis; species Phalaenopsis hybrid cultivar. Next base: position 118,422 of record JXCR01139575.1, read on the forward strand.
TCCTAAAACCCAGGGGTAAATTCATAGTTTTGGCAAAAGAGTTGTGAGTTATGTTTCAATCCTAGTTAAAGGAAATGGATTTTAAATTGATTCAAAACTTAAAGGATCTAAGAGTGAGTCCACTAATCTCTCAATCGTTATCTAAATTCTCATTTCTTCCGATTCCAACTAGTCTTCCAATTTACAATTTATATTTTTTTTATGTAAAAGAAGAGGTGGATTGTTCGCTACCCTATCTCCTCTTTAGATTGTATCATCCCAAAAATTCAAATATCAATTTCAATTCTCTCATCTTCTCTTTCTCCCCTATTTCCCTTGAGATTATAAATCATTTCTGAATATAATTAAATCGAAAATTCTCATTTTTAACTTNTAATTAAATCGGAAATTCTCATTTTTAACTTGACCGTTAAAAAAAAATAAAATAAAATAAAATGAACGAAAATGAGACCGATCCATTTTTAAAACCAAATTTAATCAATAAAACTCATGAATGTATCGGTCTAAAACATTTAAATTTGTTAAAAGAAAAATAATCGAATCAATCCCGAGAAGTATATCCTTTCCAAGTGGTGCTTTTATGGATTTCCAAACCCATCATGACTTTAATTTATATCAAAATCAAAATAAAGTTTCAAGAGCTTTCTACATTTCATAAAACATAGGATAACAATTCATAGGGAACATCCTTTTGTACCTCTAAAAATCATACTATTATCAAACCCTTTCAACTTCAATTTTAATCAAAAGCTCGTGGGTGAGACAATAACCCAAAACCAAAAAAAATAAAAATAAAAAAAATAAAAAATCAAATCCAGCTAAATGTATATGAAGCTCACGACTAAGGCATCAACCCAAAACCAAAGACTCAAATCCAGCATACATTTCAACAAGGGGCAACAAGAGAAGTGAGAAATGAGCCCCCAAACATAATTTCTAGCATTTAAAAACGATATCCAGCATGTATTTCATCAAGGGGCAGTAAGAGGAGTGAGAAATGAGCCCCCAAACATAATTTCTAACATTTAAAATAAACTTCCTCTCAAATCAACAAAAATAGAAAACAAAAGTCGCCCTCAAATCCCCTCCAAATCAACCAAAACATACGGCAAAAGCAGCTTTAAACTCTCCTTCAAATCAACCAAGACATATAGCTAAAACAGCTCTCAAACATTTTTAAAATCAACAAAAATATAGAGCAAAACAACTTTTAAACCATTTCTTCCAAATCAACAAAATA
>JXCR01139575.1:122258-145911 GCA_002079205.1 Phalaenopsis hybrid cultivar
CCTTTCCTACCAAAATTGGTATCCCGGACGCGTTGGCGCAGTCCATTTTGTCGTCGGAGGTCATCCGGAGAAATTCGCATTTTCACCCGTCCTTTAGGCTTAATTGAAGTCCGATTTCGTGCAACTCAGTGATTTTTGTGCATTTGGTGTGTGTATGTGACGAAAAGGTCGTGACGATGTTTTCCTAAGGCTTGAAGTTCTATTAGGAACTTTTCCCTTGAGTCTTCGCAAAATCACCCATAACTGCTCGTTCATAAGACGATGGTTTTGTGCCAAAGATGCCAGACATCAAAGAAAAATAGGAGTTGGCTAGAATTTCTAAGAGGGTGGGTCTCAATTCTAGTTTTCTAAGATAGTCAATAGGAATTCCTAGAGCTAGATCCTAAGACCCTAGAAAAGTAAATGACCTAAAAAATGAGGTCAACACCGCTTCATAAAAACATATATATAATATACGCCAACACCTACAAAACCACAGTTTTTCAATAAATGGCACCACGATGAAATCATAACAACCTCCCACTAAGCCACATTATAGGAAACTTAAAATAGGTCAAATCACACAATTTGAATTCCAATTTTGACTTAACAAAAAAAAAATGCTTACTTAAAATAGGTCAAATCATCGACTTAATACTAAGAATTAAACTAATAGAGAACACGTCATTCTCATAAATATTCATCAACAAATGAAAACAAATAAACTTTGCTCAGTTCGAAGCTTGATGTGATACTTTTGATGAGAATAAACACAAAGTTCTAGCAATTTTGTTTGTTAGGACAACTTAAACGTTGATGAGTATAACATTTGATATCCATCAGTTATCAGGCAAATTAAGATATAAATTCTGTGCTTCATATAAAGGAATATGCGAGTTATCACAATTAAATGTCATGTCGATAAATAAGATATCTATTGAATCTACAGCCAATAGCTTATACAATCTAATTATCCAGCATGATCTCATCAGGAATAAGTTACTAGAATTATCTAATAGAGAATTACAAGTTGATTCACAAGAAAGAAAAAAAAAATCCAAGAAATAGATGACAAACTTATGAATTAAAATCACAGACATATTAGACACACTGAAAGTTGTATTATACTAAAATTTATTTGACCTAAGACAATTTAGGTTACGCTATTGATAATTATTAAAACCACACTTCCTAAATTTGTGATCGTATTGGTGCGGACCTTGTTCTACTCACTGCATTTGTATACACAAATTTGTTGATACTTTATGAACTATGTTGCATTGATTAGTTAATCAGATTGTTTATAAATTAGGAAATCCAAATCTAGTGAATACAGAAAAGTATGCCATTTGGGATCACTTTTTATTTTTAATTTTTGTTTTATTTTTTATTTTGTTTTGTTTATGTTTTTGATTTAAAACAAAACATGTTTGGAATGATATAACATGTATAGTTGTTTCTAAAAACACTACAACAAACTCTTAGATGTTTTAACTGTTTTTAAAAATAAGCTAATTTATTTTAAAAACAAAGAATAAAACATTCAGAAAATGCACCAAACAAAAAAGATTTTAAAATAAAAGCAAAAACAAAAGTAATCCCAAACAAGCCCTAAGCAATTCATTAGACACTGCTTTTTATTCATTGTGCACTCTCTTTTCGATTATCTGATGAGAAAGGCATACTTGGATTCTCCCTCTCTTGCTAAACTCCTTCATGTATAATTTTCTTTTTCTTCGAATGTTTTTTAACAAGTTACAAACCAAGTTTTATCAACTGAGACAAGGGAAGAATCATGATTACATTGAAAATGTTGATAATTCTTAGCTTCTTGATTCTATTATAAAAGGTTAGAGAATTGATTTATTAAGAAATTTATTAGGCTATGAAATTTAAATGCATTATTATAGTTCTACTCTTAACGGCATAATTTGATTCGTGGTGCCAACTGTTGTGATTAATTAAAAAAAAGAATTCACCTAATGATATAATTTTGATTTATAATGTCAACTTTATCCTGATTTATAATTAGATTAAAAACAAGGTCAATCATTATCTTCTTGATTATCTTATTTGACGTGAAGGCACTGATTTATAAAGAAAATTTATTAGGCTTTGAAATTTATACGCCTTATTGTCTTTATTCCGTTATTAAAATATTTTGATTTGTGATGCCGACTTCTTATGATGTTTCAGAAAAATTTTCCTCAATGTTATTGTAAGCCATGTCTTCAAAATATATTTCATGTTTTATGAAGTTTAATTTCTATTTGTTGTTGAGTAATAATTTTGAGGTATTTAGATAAATATCACACAATTCGTACGTATTTACAAATCTAACACGTAAACTTTCATATTTATATCCATAACATTCAAATCATTAACATCACATTCAAAATATCACTTTTTTTTTTAAAGTGAAATGCACATTTTCATGCATAGGTTTATCAGACCAAAGTATTATAATTATAAATATGAAAATTCAGTTGTTGGATAAGCAATAAGAATTGTGTGGTACGTATGTAAATTTCCCCTTTTTTAATTTTTTATTTTCATTTTTTTTTTGTTGAGTGACTTGATCCTCAAATTTCTCAAATTACAATCCTCCAATTCCCCAAATTGTAATTCTTGAATTCCCTTTATTTATTTATTTTTTGCTAAATGATTTGATCCTCAAATTACTCAAATTGTAATCCTTATATGTATATGTATATATATATGTATATGTATATATATATATGTATGTATATATATATGTATGTATATATATATGTATGTATATATATATGTATGTANGTATATATACACGTACATATTTATATATAGATTTATCTGCGTGTAGGATGACAGTTGGTAGGCAGCTACGTTGTCCGTCGTAAGACCCTCTGACTCGGATTCGATCCCTAAAGGGACAGTTTGCACATATAGAGAGCGGTATTTTCAAATACCTCACTTTATATATATATATATATAAACCAAATTTAAAGATTTTGGTTGTTTGTTAAACCGCATTACGAAGACAGAACACTTTTTAACACAGAAGAAAGTAAAAACAATTTCTTAACGCATTTCAAAAGATAAATATTGAGTTCAATGATGCTCTTAATGAAAGCTGATCGAAGGAGCATACCCATTCACCAGGGCAAAGTGCCCGATAATACTTCGCAAACTTGGTGCAGTCAGAAGAATCGTCTCCTTTTGCAGCTAAGCACCTGAAAGCATATTCCATTGAAATTAAAGACTCGGGAAGTAGACCACAATCTCACATCCATAGTGTAATAGTAGAACTGATGAAGTAAAACAAATTGATTAATAAGGCCACCTTTCATGCCATTACCTATGATATTCAATATATCGAGTGAAGCAATGCCTAGTTTGATTTGTTGTTGGAAAACGAAAATCCGATGGAGCGGTTTCCAGCTGCAAAAATAAAATATAACATTAAGCCTATCATGTAGAAGACCAATATTGCAGTATTCACAGCTCAATAAATGCAAAAATAATAATAATAATAATAATAAAGATTATCACTTGAAGAATTTTAAACCTTTATCATTGGTTTATCCTCTTCAACAGCTTCTTCTTCTTCTGACTCTTCTGGCTCTGGAGCTCTACCGTTTTCCTCTGCCGTATCATTATCATTCTTAGCAGTAGGGGCGTCATCAGTTTTCTCTGTGGAAACAGTATCGGGAGTAACAGTAACAGACTTTTCATCATTAATACTTTCAGTAGCAGACTCGCTCTGAGTCGGCACTGCTTTTAGCAGAGACCATTGCTGAATGGAAAAAAAAATGTTCACATTAAAATAAATTATGAAGTCTGATGACACTGATTTTTCCCCAAAATAAAAATAGTCATTCCAAACTTCCAAGAAATCTACTTCTCAGTTGACAAAAGACTACTTTTCTTTTGCTTCATAGATCTTTGTATAAATTTTTTAAGAGAATTCCTAGGATTATACAACATCAATACATAGTTAAACCTATAATTAAATGAGTTGATGAACATTGTAAATCTTTTAAGATAATTTGTAGGATTAATCATCCATTAAGAAGTTCAGATTATAAGACAAACCCTGTAGCGATTCCACCTCTAATGAAATCATTAGGCCAACAACCAAACTGGGCATTGATACCTAAGAAATCTGTAATTCAAGTAAAGAATGCTTATTGGCAATGCAAGTTAGTAACTAAATTATTCTATCAAAATACCATGTCGTGAGAAATAGAGCTAATAAAGTGAGGGTCAATCTCCATCAGCCTAATATATATATATATATATATATATATATATATATATCAAGAGGTCAGATAGGAAAGAGAGCTAGAAACAAGAATTCTTATGTGAGAAACACGTGGGTTAAAAAAACATGGTGTATAGCGCATTTGAATAATATCCATTATTAGTATAAATTTGATACAAGGGTGACTCATTTCAAAATAAATGGAGGGACTTTATATAATACACCCTTGGGAAGTAAGAAAAGGGAAAGCGGAGCACACCAAATTAGGTCCTCAGCACATCAAATGTGAATATTATGGATGTAATTGAAAACAGAGGCTACATCATACCCAAATATGATCATTTTGTAATCCTTGCTGACAATAGTTATGGTATGTCTCCTTGAACATGATGCAAGCAAGGTTGTGCAAGCCGTGTTATGTTGTAGGCACGAATGCAAAACCTATTATAACAAGTCTGCGACGTAGTTCTGGGTGCAATAACAGCTATAACAAGAGTGGGGCTACAACATAAGGCTGGAAAGCAACAATGAATACAGCACAAGTGAGGTCGGGCATAGGTCTTAAAGAAAATAATTGCAGCGCACATAAGTTTGTGTGGTATTAGTCTAGAACTTATGGGTAACTACAACGCAAGTAAGGCTGCAATGTAGGTCGTATGGAAGAAGGCTATGACACAAGATAAATTGTAGTACAGACATTGGTATGGCCAATAGTTTGGTGCAAGCAAGATTAAAACATAAGTATGAAAGCAGATGTTTGTGGCGCCAATTTGGATGCAACAATGACTACCACACAAGTGGGTTGGAGTGTAAGTTTTGAAGGAGACAACACTAGCACAAGTGAGATTGTACTGTAGTCTTGAACGAGACTATTATGATTTTATGATGCATGGATATAGACACGACAATACAGAGAAACAAGATGACACATACAAGTGAAATTTTTATTATTAAAAATATAAAACACGGATATGCGTCGAACACAACATTGTAATTTAAAGGGACATTTAAATACACACCATCCATTTCTTTTGTATTTATATATCTAACATCCAAACTTTATTTTAAACCACAAAAATATTTCATATCACATCTAAAGTACCACTATTTTAACTAAAAAGTTAAATATACCCTTTCATACATAAGTAAAATGCATATATATGTAAAAATTTTATGTGTTAGATATGTAAATGCATAAGAATTGAGTGGTTGTACGTAAATCTTTTTAATAAAAATTAAAAAAAAGAAAAAAATTAAATAAACAAAATATTTAAAACAATAAAGAATAAATAATAATTAATTTAATAATGTTAATTTTTAAAAGCTAAGACATCCACAGGTATTGTTTTGTTATGATATAAAAAAAGTAATTGCATTATGTCAAGATAAGTTTAAATTTTAAATAAAAAATAGAATAATTTCTTTAATATTTTAAAATTAAAAATAGATATGCTTTAAAATAGTTTTTAAAAATTTTAACTCATTAATTTATCACACGCGCGCAATTTTTTTTAAAAATAGTATTTAAATTGGATGCTTTTATGTCGTCTCCAACACATGCTGGAGACGTGCCCGTGTATGATATGTCTGAAACTGCACTGTTCCTCAATTATAAGTATATGTGCATCATAGTTATGAAGCAAGTAAGGTCAGGAAGGATACTGCTGCAGCACAAGCAAGCTTACAATATAAATAATTGCATCATAAGCAAGGTTGCAATACCAGTCTTAAAAGAGACTCTTATGTTATAAGAGCTTGTGGCATAGAATTTGATGTAACAATAACTACAATGAAAGCAGTGTTGTTATGTTGACCATGAAAGAGATTGTTGTAGTGCAAGCAAGATTGTGCCATGGGTCTGGAAGGAGATGAATGTAACATAAGCGACATTGTCATGTAGGTTTTGAATTAAATAGAATAAAATAGCTGCAATACAGGTTCATGGTATAGATCTTGAAGAGAACTAAATCATAAGTAAGACGTTACATATTCTAGAAGGACATGGCTGTGGAACAAGTTATGTTACAATGCATGTCTTATTGCTAACCGCAAGCAATGTAGAATACAATGTATCAATAACTACAACATTAGCGGGAATTCCATATACACTTTGAACTCTAGTTGTCGTGTGTCCCCTGCTCGAGGTCAAAGTCCACCGGCTGTCGCTCCTCACCCGCGAACGCCGGCTCACTTGCGCCACTTCCTCCAGCTGCCGGCCACCTTTGCCTTCCCAATGTCATTTGTGTAAAAAGAATGAGGAAACGAATGTGCATCTTTTCTTCCATTGTGCCTTCGCTAGAGAAATATAGCATACTCTCGGGCAACATTTCCATATTAGTTGGTCTAATAGGTTTTCTATTGAAGAGTATCTTAATACTTGGAGAGCTGCTACAAATTTTGATAAAAAATTGGTGTGGTTTCCTTTAGTGGTGCTCTGGTTCATTTGGATTGTCAGGAATGATACCAAATATGAAAGTTCTGATGTTGCTCCACTTACTGTCAGTCATATTCTTGCTCACTTTAATAAAGCTAGTCGTATTTTGAATTTGTCTTTCTCAAAGCCAAGGGTGGGTAGGATGGCCACAGTATTTAGGTGGCAACCCCCTCCTCTGGACTAGATTAAGATTAATATTGATGGAGGTTGAACTTCCATTGCAGTTGGTGGGGTGTTTCGTAATCATTTGGGGCATTGTCTATGTTTTTTTGCAGCTCCCATTTATGCCTCCACTCCTTTTGAGGCTGAGAGTTAGGCGGTGTTGTTGGCTTTACAGAAGGCGGTTTGCTGTAAGTTGACTAAAGTTATTGTTCAAACTGTTTCACAAATCATTTATGATGAGTTTACAAGGGCTTCGAGATCCAAATGGAATATACTTGTTACATTAAACAGGATTAGGGATCTTATGAATAAGCATCATATTACTATGCATATGTCTTTTATTTATAGAGAAGGTAATTCTCCTGCAGATTGGTTGGCTCGAAAAGGTAAAGATGTTGCTAACCTGCTATTTGATGTTACTCCCTTGCAGCATTTAAGGAAACTTCTAAATGGTAATTTACTTGATATATTGTATATCAAAGCCTAGTTTTGGCTCAGGTTTTGGTTTTTTTTTTTTTACTCTCTGAAGGGATCTCCCTTTTATATTCGTTTAGCTAGACTGTTTTCTTTCATGCGGTTAAACATAGCATTTGCTACACCTCCATATTTTGATTTTGTGTTATGATTTTGGATTTTCTATCGTGTCTCTCTCGACAATGATGATTTTAATGGTTTTATCTATATTTGTGGGAGACACTTGAGGTTTCTTGCTGAAGCTAGCCCGAATCTGATGGTTTTTATTATTCTCATTGAGGCATTCGACATACCTTGTTGGTGCTTACTCTCTTCTTATATAAGATTTTGTTGGACGAGTTTCTTGCGTGATGATCTGGTTAGAGTTGGCTGCTCCTCGAAATTGTATTTTCCTCAGCTTTGGAGGCCTTCCGATCTCCTTGTTGCTGCTTCCGTAAAGCAGATAGTTACCTTTGGTTTCTATATCCTGCTTTCTTTAACAATGATGTTTTTAATGGTTACTTTCTTTGTTGGTGCTTACTCAAAACTGCTGGTGAATATATCCTTTCGGTTGTTGCTATCTATAACATCTACATTAAGGCTCTGGTCTTTTTATTTCACGCTTCAACTACTTTGCACAACTGGTTGTTTTATGCTGGGATTTCAGCCTCTGTACTGTTTTGCTATCCTGGAGATATGCACTTTGAAGATGAAGAAGTTGCTGGTTAAAATCTCTCGATTCACCAATACTTCTTTCGTCTCTGAATTTTTTCGGATTAACTTTTCTTGCTTGATTTTTGGGGTTTACTTGTATGTAACCTTTTGGAGATTTTTTGGGTGCGTTGTACTGAGGGAGGTGTACTCTTTAGGGGTGTGTGTTCTGTATTTTTGGTTATTTAGTTTTCAGGGGTGCCTCCTCCCTCCTTTTTGTAATTTCACTTTTTATCAATAGCTTCGGAGCCGCATAATGCTCCTTCCTCTAAAAAAAAAAAAAAAACTACAACGTGAGCATGGTTGCAAGATATACCTAGAAGGAGACAATGGCAATAATGCAATATTTATTGCAACATTAGTTTAAAAAATGGATAATTGTGATACAAATGAAGTTCCAGCGTCTCCATATTTAGATGAGAAAATGATTGTAGGACAAGTGATGTTGCAACATAAGTTTTGAAGGGACGCATGGGTGCAAGTGAGACTGTAATGCAAATGTGGAAGTAGACAACGAGGCAAGTGAGTTTGCAATATAGGTCTTAAAGCTTATCATTATAATGCAAGCTAGAATCTACACCGGTCTTGAAAGACGGTTGCAATTTAAGTGAATTTGACATAGGCCTTGAAGAAGAAGAGCGCAAACTAAGTTAGATTATGACACAGATATGGAAGAGATGATAACTACAACACAAGCAAGGTTGAGATGTAGCTTTTGAAGAAAACAATTAAGCGATTATAGCACAGACAACGTTGCAATGCAGTCTTGATATAATGACGATGATGACAAAAGCAAGGTTATGACATGGGTCTACAAGAATATAGTTGCAATGCAAGCAAGATTTCTACGCAAACATAAATATAATAACAACTATGAAACCAACAAGGTTGCAGTGTATATTGTGAAAGAGAAGGCTATAATACAAGCGAGGTTGTGATGCAGCATTAGGGTCATGGGTGAGTCACAAGAAAGATCGTTAGGGCAATGCAAGGTTGTGATTTAAGTCAAGATGCAGCAATTGCAAGCAAAGTTGTAGCTTAGGCTTTAAAAGAGGCTATAATATTTTCAAAAAAAAAAAAAAAAAAAATTACAATGCANCTTCGCAGACCAAACGTATGTCATATCTTTCTTAGTTTATTTGATCGAGTCTCACCCTCAAATCTTGTGTTTATCACTCGGGATAGATACAAGATTTGAGATTGAGTACTCTTTCAACTAAACTGTGAAAAATATGAGGTCAGTTTGATTTCATATTTTTCTAAAATTATATATATATACGTAAATTAAAAAGTCTTTCCGAAGCGGGCGACGGGATTTCGATTCCAGCGACCGACAGCTTCTTACGGACGACCCCCAAACATTAACTTTTCCCCTTTTAAGCGCCGACACATGGGTGAGTCACAAGAAAGATCGTTAGGGCAATGCAAGGTTGTGATCTAAGTCGAGATGCAGCAATTGCAAGCAAAGTTGTAGCTTAGGCTTTAAAAGAGGCTATAATATTTTTTTTAAAAAAAAAAGAGAATATTACAATGCAAATGAGCTTATGAGTAGGTGTGGATGTGGCTAAAACAACTATGCAAGAAAAATTGTGGTATAGGACTTGAAAAGAGACAAATGTCATCCAAGTGTTGAAAAGGGACAAATGTCATCCAAGTGAGAAGCTTACTTCCTAGGCTTGGATGTGGGAATGACAATGATGCAAGAGAATTATGGCATATGGTTTTAAGGAAATGCCTTCAACGCAAGAGAAGTGATACTTGCCTGAAAGAAGATACTTATAGCACAAGCAAGGTTGTTGCACATATCTTAAAGAAGATGATTGCAGCAAGCAAGATTGTGGTGCAAATTACAAAAAAAAAAAAAGAGAGACAAAAATTAGACAAGATGTAAACAAGTCTAGTTAAGCTTGAGTCACAACAAATTAAAACTTGTCTTACCCATCCAATGGCAAGCTCAAATTTCTCTAGCTTATATGGCGAGCTCATGCTCAGCTGGTTAGAAAAATAGTAGGCTTGGGCTTGACTCATTAGCTCGAGAATCTCAAAAGCGAAGTCACAACAGAAGCTAGCTGCTCATTGGAGAAGGGGACCAACAACACTTGCAGCAGAGGCAATGAAAGCACACAACTTGCTAGAAAAGGCAACGACAAAACCAACTATATTGGTAAATGACGCAATGTGAGCTCACTACTTGCTAAAGGAGGCATTAAGAAGATTAACAACATTTGTAGAAGATGTGATAGAAGCTCAATTTTTTGTTGGAAAAGGCATTAACAGTACCTGCTACTCAATAGATAAAGCATCTACATGACCAATGAAGTTTGTAGGAAAAAAAAAGGGAATTTGTGAGATGGATTAGTCGAGCCAAAATGAGAATTAAATTCCCTAAATCAAACAATAGAAAAAGATTAGGAAATACTCAAGTTGACCACAAGCCAACAAGCCAAGGCTCTTTAAGGTCAAATTCCAAATCAGTTAAAATATGAGGAATAATTTGAGCTCGTTCTCAACTTGCAAACTCTTTAATGGGCCAATTTCAAGTTGGCTCGGTCACACCCAAAATAGGTTTCAAAGAAGATGGGGCGCATATAGGTTTTTCCCAATAATATGGGCTCCTCCAAGAGTGAAAACCACTATTCCTCAATCACAAGCACTCAAATATTGATATAGGACAAACTATGAGTGCATTATGATAATGGATGAAGTGGACAATGCCTGGAGCTTGACAAGAGAATTCAATTAAAACTTTAACAACTAAGGGAAAGAAAATCAATAACCAATTACTAAAAATGAAAAAAACACAACAAAAGACAAAAATTTAGCTAAATTCAATGAAGTATTTTCATAACACAACAGATCATAAGGTGATTTTCAAGAAAAGATCTTAATGTTAATTGATTTTATCTTAAATCTGATGTAACCATTAAGACATCAATATGGATGAAATCCTCAAAAGGAAGTCAATTAAAGGAAGTGAAAATACAAATCAGAATGATACCAAAAAACCAAATAATTGTTGATATCAGTAGTCCTTCGAGATAACAATCATCAAAACCTTAGAAATCCTTCACCAATAATACGCACTTTCACAGAAAATCTTTTCACTTCAAGTCTTAAACAAAAAAAGCACACAAAAACAAGAACAAGTAAAGAAACTCAAGTTCATTTCATAATTTATTTTTCAAGTCTGAAGAGGTACAAGAAACTAATATTTATAGCCTAAGAAAGTCAAATAAAGAAATGTGAAGCCAAATAAAGAAGATGAAAAAGCCAAGAAATTGTGTTGAGGTAAGAAAAAGTGAAGTCAAAAGATTCTCTAAGCTTCGCACAGTTACCGACCATCATTACTCAAAGCATGGTGGCCCATAACACAAAAGTTGAAACATAAAAAAGTTCCTATAACATGACAGGCCAAAATACATATGACATAATAACACAAGGGCCCAACAAAGTGAAAATACAGTCAAAATAACTAGAATGTCCTAGGTACACAGAATTTAGACTACATGAAAGTGACAAAGATGATGAAGGACTAGAAGGCTTTAAATCAACACAGCCTGACTCAAATAATTTAACTATATTGAATAAAGATGAGTACTCTAGACATAAGTGGGAGCATATATGTTGTAGTTCCTCAAATATGAACAAACAATCCTCGAGAGGGGACCTTTCCATCAAACTAAGTAGAGTTGAATTCCACAATCAGTAGTGTAAATAATCTAATCATCAAGAAGCTGATCTGAAAGGTAATGCCAATGACAATGAGTTGTCTGCAACGTCGACATATACAAAGATAGTCATTGACATATTAGGAGATAGATATGCGGTGATGAAACAGACAGAGGAAAGAGAGGCAAAGTGTCGCCAATTGAATCTTGGTACATAGGCAAGTCAACTACATTGAATAATGGTGAAATGCCAACATCTAAAAGTATGAACTAGATCTAAAATTAAAAAAAAGGGGCATGGTATTCCTATGTATTTACAAATCTAACAACTAAAGTTTGCTTTTTAAATTTGTAACACCCAAATATTTCATATCACATAAAAATGCCACTTTTTAACTTTTATTCTTATGTATTTACATATCAAAGACCTATTTTTTAAATACACATTTTCTCACAGGAAGAGTGGTATATACATGTAAAAAATGAAGTTTAGCTATTACATATGTAAATACATAGGTTTTGAGTGCTATGTATGTCTTCCAAAAAAAAAAAAAGAACCGTTAAACAATAGCACTTTACCGTGAAACTATTTAGGCCCGCAATGGGAATCTTCAGTTTAGAATTGCTCTTTAGAAGTAAATGTAAACTATATTCTTTTGAAAAGTTCCAAAAGGACGTGGATTTGAAAAGAAGGGAGCTGTGTATGCTTCTATTGATTTATTTAGTTAGAAAATATTATCCATATGAGTTTAATACTATTATTTTAAATTATTAAACTTTATTTATCTGTAATTTAACATGTTTAATAATCTTTGTTAAAAATTTTCAACGAGGCGAGATAAAAAGCTATTAAAGCTCAAAATGAGCTTGAATTGAGTTTGTAAATGAGTTCGAAGTTGAATTAAAAGCCGAACATGAACAAAGCAAGGTAAATTGAGTCGAACACAAACATAAGATTCACGAGTAATGTCTAACACAAATTAATTTGAATAGATATAATTCGAAAAAGCAGAACACGAGCCCAGTCTGAGCTCGCTCAAGCTTGGCTCATTTAAAATCCTATTTGTAGGATCAATTCAACCAATTTTTTTGGAAGTCACAAATCCTAAGAAGATCACTGAAAATGTCATCAATATGCGCACTCCTTCAGGTGATTATATTGTTTTATTGTGGCAAAGAAACTAAAAATTTGTCTTCACTCTTAAGTGATCAATGTTGAAATCGTGAATCTCGTTGAAAATCAAGACATCATGAAAATAGGTGATTAAAAAGACATCAACAAAAGGTCTAAGCACATGTCATGACACAAGAAAGTGCTTGATGTAGTGTTCAGGATAAAAAGTATAATCAGTACTCGAGAAGGCCATCTTCGTTTTAAAAGTGATATTCCACCAATCACCTTTGCATATTCCAATTTGCTTATATCCACTTCAAAAAACAATTTTAAAAACTCCAACCATTCAATCAAATATGCCATCCCACCAAGATACAAATAATCAATACTTAAAGTTAATTTTATTTATGGCCCTACAATCAATGCATAAGAACCATATTTCTTCCTTTCAAGGAATAAGAAAAGTCTAAAAACACAAGGGGATAGGCTCTCACCCAAAAAAAAGAAACCCCCTTATAGAGTATATCATCAATTTAATGTTTAAGCTAGGTGGGTTTATTTAAAAATGAGTAGGTTAGACAAGCCGGATCCATGCGCTAAATCAATGGTGTGTTGGAAGACAAGTAGGATTCATGCATTAAATCAATGGTGTGTTGGACACTCCTCAGAGGTGAGAGTTTCTCGTAACACAAATTGAGGTAACTCAAATAAGAGATGATTAGCCTCATATGGGATGGTAAGGCACTCAGTAGAAATTATCTAAGAGAATTCTTATTCAACAAGAGTATAAATGTTAAACACTCATCAAAAATTATCTAAGAGGGTTCTTATTCAATGATAGCATAGATGTTAAACACTCATCACACAAATCGAGTAAAAGAATGAAGAGTACATTTTTTGCAAGAGCAATAAATCCCAAGGTTTCATAATTTTCGGCTTAGCCAACTTTAAAATAATTTTATTGACTTCAAATCATCCAAGTACTATCATCAATTATAAGTTTGCATGATGTATCTTCACTTGTGGAGTAGGTGTGTAAGAAATTGATATCATCAAATGCTATTTTAAAGGGTAGTTAGCACAAAATGCACTAAACCCAAATGTGAGCCATCCAATGCTTCCTCAACATCATTAGCATGATCACATGGTCATACTCGATAATATCAATCTCTTGGTCATTCAGCTAGTTGGGATTAGCATAATCCAAATGGAGAAACCTACAGGATAACCACTTGAAAAATGGCTAGTTTCAACTTAAATTAAGCTAGCAATGCTTAAGAAATTCAAGCTAGAGGATGCAGACACAACTTTAACCCTTGGAACATTGGATATCTTGACTGGTTAGACTTGGAAGATGAACTACTAAAGGTAATAGTAAATTTGCAATGGGCAAAGGGCTTGAGATACCACTCCAACAGAAGGGCTTGTTGAAATGCCTCCTTGAGAATATAAACTACCTGAGCAACATCACCCAATAGATTTGAGGATGTAGTCCATCTTAGAACCACATGACTAAATCATATAGATCACAACAAAAAAATAGAATGATTTACAAACAAAAGACCTTAATGTGAATTGATTTTAAACTAATCACTAAGAAAACAATATAGATAAAATTTTCAAAAGGAGTTAGAAAAAAGAAGATAGTTTTAAGTAAAGCATGGTACCAAAATAACAAAAACTTTATTATTACAAGAAATCTTCATCATAATTGCAATCTTCCAATGCTTGAAAGTCCTTCACCAAGTATAAGCATAATCATAATTAAAGAAGTCCTACGCTTTTGAGAAAAAATAACTTAGATACAAGATCATCTGGAGAAATTCAAACTTTTATTTCATTATTTATTTTTGCATTCTCAAAGAGGTAGAAGGGAATCATATTGAAAGCCTATGGGCACAACCATCAACCATCATCATTCAAAGAAACGCGGTGAAGGAGAAAGAAAAAAATGGTGCACTAATAAAAAAAGTGGAGGTCAATAGATTACAAACACCTAACACCGATCATTGTTCAAGGCATGGTAGTTGGCAAAAACATACTAAATCAACAACAAACAATACCCAACACATCACATGGCCCATAACACAAGGCCTTAAGAAAAAAAAAATTAGCCCAATAAGACAAAAGACACAGCACATCGCGACCTACTGACAACACGAGGCGTCAACAAGACAAAATGCAACTAGAATGTCCTAAGCAGTGATGATGATGATGAAAATTTTTATGTCATTGCATATGAGCCATAGTGAAAGTATGCTTATAGATTTTAAACAAGATATTCTAGTCTTTATCATAAATAATCCAACATATTCGTTATATTTATAAATAACAATTGAAGCTTATTACACTCTCCCATGAAAAAATATGAAAGGATCACATTGTTTTTGGGCCAACCTAATACACCAATCAAGATCAAGGCTTACCCCTGCAACCAATGATGGTCCAAGGCAACAATAGTTGATGGCATCTTGAATGGTCCAAGTGAATATACTACTTTATAGTCATGAATACAATAGAAAATAGAGCAAAATTTTCAAAAGTGATTAACAAAAATAAGTTCATATTGATTCCTTACTCAGTTTTGAGGGAGTGAAAGTATGAAGGTGGTATCTTGTTATTCTTGGTCATCTCATTGAGACGAGTCATATATTCTGAATGGATTCAGAAACAGCTTGGTCATCTCATTGAGACGAGTCATATATTCTGAATGGATTCAGAAACAGAGATCTGCAAAGGCCACAATTTTTTTTTTTTAATGTTTTGTGTGTGTTTATGCTTGTTTAGCATCTGATTTGATTTTCCGGGTAATATGAAGATTGGTGAGTCGCTCAAAGATTTGTGCAATGCATCCTAAATTCTGCTTTATAAAAAAGGGATTTTTGCTACCCTAAAAAGCAGCAATTCGACAAACTTCTTCTTTTCTAATAACTAATACATGATAGTTTTTTATCTCTCTAAGGCTTTGGAATAGGAACCACGATTTACATTTTGCCCAAATGAGGTTGTGCAAAATCTACAACATACGGGTAAGTACGGGAAAAACATAAAATCCCAAAAAATAATCCATCACCGAAGCTAGACTAAAGAATATTTCGTTAATCTCCGCTCAGCTAAGCAATTTAGGACGATTTTGACCACACACAGTAAAGATTTATCATCTAATGCATTCGATCATCAGATCCACAATACAAATTCCTTCCCGGAACAAAATGTTAAACCAACTATAGACCTATCGCGATCGACAGAGTGGGCACCAACCTCAGCTAAATATGCAAATATCGGCTTTTTGAGTCCTTCCATGACCGGCAAATTCCAGCAATCCGGATCCCGGAGATCGAGGCGGCGCAGCCAAAGCGTTGAAGAAGCGACTTGTTCCTTCGATTTAGACAGGGAAGGAGAAGTGAGGAAGAACCGGCTGAAATGAAGCTCTTTGGCAGAGTTGCCGTCTGTGTGGCCATTCCTTTAACCAATGGACGGTTGTCAAAAGGGCTCGTTGTTGAACCGCTCGTTCCAGTACTTCGGGTTCCATTGGTTCGTTAGGTGCGAGTTAAATATGAACAAAAATTTATTCATTTATAGTTTTACTCATTTTAGCTTAAAATAATTAAATATATATCATGAGTATTAGTTTTAAATATTGTAATTGGCTACAAGACTACAAAGATATATAATGAATTAAAATTACTAATTAGAAATAGAATAAAAATATACTAAATTTTATTTAAATAAATATATTAATATAAATAATAAGATTTAAATCTCAGCCTACCCTTAACATCCACAGCTTTGTGACTAGGGTTGTTAAAATGATTCAGTATTCGTGAATAACTCATGCTTGATTTGATAAGCGAACGAGTCAAACACGAACAAATTTTTTTAGCTTGATATATAAACGAGCCACACAATAATGATATTTTTTAATAAGCTGAACACGAGCCCAGTGTGGGCTCGGTCAAGCTCGGCTCGTTTACACCCCTATTAGTTGTGTGACTAGAGTTTTCAAAATGGCTATTTGTTATCGAACAACTCGTGTTCGGCTCGCTAAGCAAACGAGCCGAACACGAACAATGGTATTTTTTAAGCTCAGCTCATGTTCAGCTCATTTAAACCCATAAATGGTGCATTGGTCTGTTTTGGTTCTATGGTCCACAACAAATCATTCAAGCGTACTTGGCTTCATCTAGGTCTAATTACATGGGGTTACTTAGGCCTCGTTTGGGGTGTCGATTTCACGACTTTTGGTTTTCAAAATGTTTTTGTTTATCTGTTTTTCTCTAGATTTTCACCTTCTATTTGTTATCATTCATCCGCAGAATGAAAGAATTTAGAAAACGGGTGAGCTAATGCGTTTCGTGGTGATTGCAATGTTTCGGTTGCAAAAAACCTTCACTACTCTCATGGAAATGACCTTATTCTGCTCCATGTCCCCGATATCACCCTCGCTTTGCCTCACCCTCGCGGTGATTGCAATGTTTCTTTGTCTCAGTGATTTTAGGGCAAAAACTTGATCTTGTTCTTTTTCTCTCGTCGCCTCTGTTCTTTGTACACATAATGTCTCCCCTTCTCACATTTTCTTGTAGATTAATTATGTTATTTTGTTTCTTTGTTATCTCTTTAGTTATAGGTTTCTGGTTTAACTGTTTAGTTGTTTGAGATGTTTGACTCATTTGGTGGCTTTATTGATTTTGTGGTTTTCTGTTATTTAAGAGCAGTTCTGGTTATTTTGAAAGGATTGTATGGAGGTATTTAGGAGCCGTGTTGGTTATTTTGAGAAAACATCCATGACATTTATGAGATTTTGGTTCTCTGATATTACAATACC
This sequence comes from Phalaenopsis hybrid cultivar, assembly GCA_002079205.1. Lineage (NCBI taxonomy): Eukaryota > Viridiplantae > Streptophyta > Magnoliopsida > Asparagales > Orchidaceae > Phalaenopsis > Phalaenopsis hybrid cultivar. The sequence continues at coordinate 139,848 of JXCR01139575.1, forward strand.
AGTTCTGGTTATTTTCACATGCTAGTTATTTTATTTTTCTTTCATCCTCTTCAAACTTGGAAAATGATTATATGAAGGGAATTAAGGAGCAACGTTTGTACTTTAGAAAATGTGTCCATCAGAATTTGGTTTTCTGCTCTTGTGAATATCTTGCCTTTCATATTAGATTAGTGATTGCATTTCCATTTTTTCTTTCATTAAAATCTGGAATGCTTATTGGGGAAGAATTTAGAACCAGTGCTTGTTATTTTGAGAGTGCACCATGAGACTTTGATTGTTTGTTATTTTAAATGTCACGGTTTTCATGTTAGATCAATAATTGCATTTCGCATTCCTCCTTTTTAAACTTGAAAAAGATTCTATGGAGGGAATTTAAGGCAATGTTGGTTATTTAAAAAAAAACATTAATGATAATTTGATTTTCTGATATTACAAATGTCTCAGCATTTATGTTTGATCAGTAATTTTACTTTCATTTCCTCTTCTTTAACATTGGAAAGGATTGAATTTAGGGAATTTAGGAGTACTGGTTGCACTTTTGAAAATATATTCATGAGAATTTAGTTTTCAACAATTTCAAATGTTTTAGTTTTCATGTTAGATTAGTGATTGCATTTCACATTCCTCCACTTCAAAATTGGAAATAATTTTATGGATGAAATTTAGGTGCAGTGCAGGTTATTTTAGAGATACATAAAAAATAATTTAGTTTTTTTGATATTGCAAATGTCTCAGTTTTTATGTTAGACGAGTGATTTCATTTCTTTTCTTTACTTTAAAGTTGAATATAATTGAATTTAGGTAATTTAGGAACAGTTATTGTGCTTTTGAGAATATAACCATGAGAATTTGTTATATGCTATTCTAAATGTCTCAATTTTAATGTTAGATCAGTAATTGCATTTCTCATTCCTCCTTTTTAAATTTCAAAAGGATACCATGGGATTAATTTAGGAGCAGTGATGGTTATTTTGGAAATACATCAATGATAATTTAAATTTTCTATTTGTACAGATGTCTCAATTTTCTAATTTTATAAATATTAGATCAATGATTACATTTCCATTTACTCTTCTTTAAAGTTGGAAAGGATTGAATTATGGGAAGTTAAGAGCAGTGCTTGTAATTTTGAAAATATATTCATGAGAATTTAGTCTTATGCTATTGCATATGTCTCAGTTTTTATGTTAGGCCAGCAATTGCATTTCTCTATCATCATTTTAAACCTTGAAAATGAGTGTATTGACATAATTTAAGAGCACTGATGGTTGTTTTGAAAACATATTAATGAGAAAAAAATTGGTTATCTGTTATTGCAAATGTCTCATTGTTCATATTATATCAATAATTTCATTTCTCTTTCATCTTTTTTAAACTTGAAAATGATTATATTGAGGGAATATAAGAGCAATTTTTCTTCTTTTGAAAATATATTAATAAGAATTTGGTTATCCGCTATTGCAAATGCCTCATTGTTCAAGTTATATTAGTAATTTCATCACAGTTATGAGAATGCAACGATATCATGATTATATGAACTTAATTGAGAAATGATATCAAATAGTGTATATATCAATTTGAATCTCCATTTGTTTGCCAAACTTTTTTTTATTAACATTACTAGATCGTATCTTAGGTATTGCACATATAATAACATACTCAGTAATCATAACATATCTATTGATGATCACTTTCTTAGCTTTTGGGTAGCATAATTTGTAGACCTTAATTTCAATTTCATAACTAAGAAATGAACACACTATATATATGCTTTAATGTATCATTTTTAACATGTGCATAAGAAGGATAACAATAAACATTAAATTAGATTGATCAACATGTTTATTTGACCAAATCTTTTGCTGAGTTTTTTTTTCTTAATAATAAAAATAAAGTTGAATGATTCACCAAATAATAGGCAATAGAAGCATCTTTAGCCCAGAATGCTATAAGTAGCCCAACATTGAAAAATTCATTCTGGTTTGAAAAAATACATTCGATTTTCTTGAATAAAACTCTAAACTATTAATAGTGTTTTGAAATTTATTGTGTTTTCTAGTATGTTCTCAAATAGTATGTTCTCAAATATAATCTTTCATTTTTTAAAGTTAATAAATATATAATTATTATAATTAAAAATTTTAATTTTCTTCTAAGAAAATCATCAATAATCATTAACATATATTTGACACCCCCTTTAAATGATATTGTGGATGTTCCCCAAAGGTCATACTGCATATAATCTAGTATCCCCTTGTACTATAAATGTCTACGTTGAGTTAACATTCTTCTATTTTGCAAACACACAATGCTCACATAATTTTAATTTAGTAATACGTTGGCAATTAAGAAAGTCTATTATTTTCAGCTATCTCATTTTTACTCACGTGCCCAAGACATACATGGTAATGTCGTTTCATCATTTGGCATGGAAGAAGTAGTAACTTCTACATCATATACTATTGTAAAGCCTTGTAAGACATATAATCCAACAACCTATTTCTATTCTTTCATCATTATAAGTGATCCTTTATCAACTTTCAAAATTACACCTTTATTAGAGTATTTATACCCTTTAGCACTAAAAGTATTTAAGATTTTTTTATTCAAATCAACGGCATCCTCACATCTCCAATTGTCTTGATAACTTCAAAAAAAATTATAATTTGGATAATTCTTATACCAACTATCTTATAAAGAGCTTTATTTATAATTAAAACCATACATTTTGACTTTGTTTTATATTTTGAAAAAAATCATATCGGGACAAATGAAATGTTTAAGATAAACAAATATCACAATTATCATAAGGTTTACTATCAGAGACAACTAAGAGCTTGCTCTCACTAAATATAATCCATGTATTTTAATGCTCCTCATAGCTAAAGGAGGCCTTCAACTTCCACATAAGCAATTGCCATCTTAAGCGAGGATTAATTCTTACTATTTTGCTTAGAATAAGAAATTGTGGGTCTAATTGGGACAACTTTCTTACTGCATTGCTTTTTAGATCATTGTCATACAATAATTTGACTTTTATTTTATTAATTTTTTTTTAAAAAAATTTTAGTGTGGAAAGCTATTTTTGAGAAGTAAATTTATTAAAATACCCTAGGTGCTCGATTTTATCAAAAAGAATTATTTATACTACATAGTTTTTTTTTTATAATTTTCTTATAATAGATTTAGGGCTATATTTGCAAAACAACTCAAATAGACCCTAAATTCGACCCTATTTTATTTTGATTTAGGATACATTTGGGTCCACCTTACATTTTAGACCAACTCCTCTATTTGAGGAATTGCTTTTTTGCTACTATCTAAAAAAATTTTTGGTGGAAAGCATATTTTGTTCCCAAAATTATAAGAAGTATGAAAGCTCTAAAAAATCATGACAGTTTTTTTTTGAAGTTATTTTTCCTCCTAATAAATTTACAATTACTTTTACAAAATTTCTTAGCGCCGATTTTTCTAGCCCCACTAACTCAAGCACATTACTTCTACAATTTTGAGCAGACATTGCCGCACTCCCCATTGAGTTATAGAGTCTAATCAATACCTTAAAAAGAAACTTATACATAAAAAAGACTTACAAGCTGTTTCATTAAAAAATATTTTATAAATTTCATATATAAGCTTGATTGCTCCATATTTTTACCATCAAAAGGCGAACTTTATTAGATTCTTATTTTTTAAAGTTTAGATAAATTATTAATTGTTATTCAGAAATTTTATCACCATAATCCTCATGAAATCTTTAATATATATATATATATATATATATATATATATATATATATATATATATATATANATATATATATATATATATATATATAGTAACTAAATGTATATATTGCAGCAGTCCAAAAAAGCAAAGCAATGCGAAGGCTACACTAAACAGATCAAAATTGAAATAATAATTAGATATAGAATGGTTATAATTCATTTTACAACTTTACATGAGATATTTTTCTTGATTAACAATGTACAACCGATGTCGTCACTTCCAAATTATCATCACTTGAATATTATCACTTGATCGCCGTCCTTCAATAATATTTATATCTACCAAATAACATCCATCTCTTAATTATCTTTTACTATCTTTTCAATTTTCTCTGTTTCAGTTACATGAGGTCAAGATAATGTTTTATACTACATAATCTCATTTTCTCGGGGAGAAGAGTGGACTTCTATAGACTTATTTATATAGCCGATTAGTTCGATTAATACAAATCTCTTTTCGGATTTCTGCATTAGTCAGCATCTATTTTATATTTTTAGTATTATCTGTGCAGCATTTTCATATAAAATTAACATGCAACACTTCATATTTACGAAAGTTAAATAGCCTCCAAAATAAGAGAAAATAAATCACATTATAAGTTTAATTATGATGTATTTAACAAGAATAATAGGCCAGAGTGGAGCAGGTCACCCAGAGTCGAAATTATTGAAGGCTCCNATTCAATTAATACAAATCTCTTGATTTTTTTTTTTCTATTCGGATTTCTGCATTAGTCAGCATCTATTTTATATTTCTAGTATTATCTGTGCCGCATTTTCATATAAAATTAACATGCAACACTTCATATTTAAGAAAATTAAATAACCTCCAAAATAAGAGAAAATAAATCACATCATAAGTTTAAGTATGATGTATTTAACAAGAATAATAGGCCAGAGTGGAGCAGGTCACCCAGAGTCGAAATTATTGAAGGCTCCATGCATAAACGCATGGGCAGAGTTTTCAGTAAAGAAGAAAAAAAAAAAAAAATTCCGAATGCTCCACGTACTCTGTAGGCACAGATCATTGATCCATCCATATCATGCATCTGAGGCTCTTCCCCTGAAGCAGTAAATCAAATGCTTTGTTTATATCCTTGAAATTTACCTGATGGGTTATGAACTCGTCTAAATGGAGTTCCTGCGAACAAAAATAAATAAATGTTAAGGGGGGGCAAAAAAACACTACATTCAAAAGAGGTATTTATTAAGAGAATGGGGGCATTTACTTGCGTACCACCCAATTCCTATGTATTTCCATATTTAGCGCCTGAACTTTACTTTTTACATTAATATCACCCAAATATTTCATATTACATAAAAAAAATATCACTATTTTAACTTTTAAAGAAAAATAAGCTTTTTCATATATAAGTAGACGGTATGCATGTAAAAGTTTAAGGCTTTAGTGTACGATATGCAAATAATTAGGAATTGAGTGGTATATATGTAAATCTTCCAAAAAATAAAAGTCTGCAATGCAACTGATAAGTTTGGTGAGAAGACAAACTAGGAGAAAAATAGGGTCGAAATGTATTTACCTAAATTTAATTAAAATGAAATTTTCAGCAGTATACAAATCTATAAGTTAAAATTTAAGTCAGGAAATTCTGATCCAGATATTTTCCCAAAGCCAGTTACTTTACGAGACAATAATGCCAAATTGCAAAAAGATATCTTTTTGTTGCTGCTAGATGAAGTTCNCCACCAAAATATTTCATATTACATAAAAAAATATCACTATTTTAACTTTTAAAGAAAAATAAGCCTTTTCATATATAAGTAGACGGTATGCATGTAAAAGTTCAAGGCTTCAGTGTAAGATATGCAAATAATTAGGAATTGAGTGGTATATATGTAAATTTTCAAAAAAAATAAAAGTCTGCAATGCAACTTGTTGAGAAAATTAGGGCGAAGAAAAACTAGAACGACACAAATCCAGAAGAACACAGAGATTTAACGAGGTTCGGCAAAGATGCCTACGTCCTCGGGAGCAGAGCGGCGAGTTCTTTTCAATATTCAGAAAAAGGTTACAGAATAGAGGGATTCATCAACTCTCTCGAAGACCTAGAATTACAAACATGTCTATTTATAATCCTAGAGTAAACCCTACAGTACAATATGTAATTACCAAATTACCCCTGTACCGTATAGCGGGGCGTTGACCCAGCACCCCCAACCCACATAACGTAACTTCCCGATTTGGACAGATTCTTCCGCTTCGCTCCGCTCTGCTCCACTTCGTTACAGCGTCTGTCCCTATATGGTATATGAG
>JXCR01139575.1:147996-165989 GCA_002079205.1 Phalaenopsis hybrid cultivar
CGTTGACCCAGCACCCCCAACCCACATAACGTAACTTCCCGATTTGGACAGATTCTTCCGCTTCGCTCCGCTCTGCTCCACTTCGTTACAGCGTCTGTCCCTATATGGTATATGAGCCATACCATAACACAACTAATAAGTTTGGTGAGAAGACAAACTAGGAGAAAAATAGGGTCGAAATGTATCTACTAAAATTTAATTAAAATGAAATTTTCAGCAGTATACAAATCTATAGGAAATTCTGATCCAGATATTTTCCCACAGCCAGTTACTTTACGAGACAATAATGCCAAATTGCAAAAAGATATCTTTTTGTTGCTGCTAGATGAAGTTCTTTCAACCTATAAAACAAGTACAATAAGGGGTTTTACGTCAATACCACTTAAAAGTTATACAATTTGCATATTCAACATTTGTATCATACAACATTGTATTAACAGAGTTTACTAAAATCACTCTGATCTCACCAGACACAAGACAGTCAAGATAGAATCTCGCCACAAAAGTTCATTCTTGAAGGTATCGGTGAGAAAATGGTGTCAAAAGGATAAGTAGAAATAGGAGTTCAATGAGATCACGATAAATGAAGAAAAAAAGAGTTTGTGAGACGTTGTGGAATGAACAATGACAACATCCCGCCAGAATCTCACCAAAAGAGCTTGGTGTCAAAGTTGCCTGTGAGACTAGTGGTCTATGAAGGGTAGGTGTATTTATTTTATGGGTCAAAAGTTAAAAAGATAGATTAAATTATAGATCAGACATTATTCGAAGATTTTGCTTTTATTTTGCAATGACTTAAAGATGTGGTTCTAGGCTTCTCATAGATGCAAGCTCCTATGGTTAATGTCTCTCTAAGTAATGAGAGAAATCTCTCGAGTTAGGCTAATCATTAGATGCTAAGAGCTTAGCATATGTTTATTAGGAGTGGAGCCTGACTTGGAGAGCACCAACATACAATGGACCGTGCGCTCGACGCTATTGTGTCGGGCTGTGGGCTCTCAAGCGTCCACTCTAGGCATTGGACAATGGAGTGGGCGCTTAGCGCCCAGAGCGCATCGCTCATTTCGCTCGAGAGAGCACGACGCTTAGGTGCCTATGCCCCCAGAGTAGTTGGTTTGTAGCTTCTATTTGAAAGGCTGAATTTTAGCGATGTATCGTGCAGGCGTTCTTTGACAAACATCACGGTGAAGGTGAGAAGTGTCAGAGAGGAGAATTTTGGTGATATCAACGTGTTTCTCCTTTCAAATCGGAGAAAGAAGAGTTTGAAGCAATGTCTTGTAAGTTTCCTTGAGAGGAGAAAAAATTGAGTGTGTTCTCCATAAACTCTATGATTTTGATAGTGAAATTTTTCTGACGGCGTGGCTCCGTGGTTTTTTTCTATTCTCCGGTTTTTCCACATTAAATTCTCATGTGTTTTTCTAGTTTGTTCTTTGTCGTGCTTTTGTTCGCTTGTTTGTTCGATTTTCTAGAATCTACACGATTATATTCCCTAGTGTAGCTTAGATTTCTAATTGATTCTAAGTTCCGGTCATTTGGAAGGGCATTCTTCCGTGTTCTTTTCCCAACAACGGTAAGAATAATTTTGATTTAGAATCAAGAAATTCATTTCAGCTTAAAACATATGATGAGGGGAATGATGATAAATTCAATTATAATCTCAAGATTCTGTCATTCTTGGTTACTGTGAATCATCATCTATTTAGTTAGAAATAATAATTAACCCAATATAAAGATATAATTTTTATCAACAGCAATGTGTTATGTCATCTAAAAGGATAGATATTTATCTAAGAGAATAACTTTAATTTGATCTTACCTAATAAAAGACTTCATGCCCTATCAAGTGCACATTGAGAAATTTGCGAGCTCTTATCATGACAGCAATTTATTAGTCATTTTACAGTGGACCACCTGCTAGATGGCTTAAATCATAATAATTTTTTTAAGGTGTTATTTGATAGCAAAATCAACTGATCAGAGGATTCAAGTCACGTTATTAATTATGTGAAACCTTTAACAATGATCATATTGCTTTAGGTTATATGATATATGCTCTTTATATGCCCAGAACAAGGTTAAATTTTTATCACCATCGACAAAATATTACGAAGACTTAATGAATTATTGCTTTAAGCTTTAGTTGATACCTTTTATTTGAATATTTATTTAAATTTATGTTTTTTTTATTTTAACACTATTGAGATTTAAGCTTGCAATAATTTTCGTTATGAAGTATGACATTTTCATAACATACTTTCCACTGATTAGCCTTTAACAATTATCAACAGTGTATTTGAATAATTTTATATTATAGCTTTAGATATTGTTGACTCTCTTCGCAAATTATCAAGTCAATGACTTATATATGAGTTCAATTTATTTAAAATAAATAACTCTACAAACTTTTTCTACTCTATTTTAGTACCTNTTACAGAGGACAATTCACAGATACTGAAAGAAGAGAGAGAGAGAGAGAGAGAGAGAGAGAGACCACACGGGAGCTATTGAAAGCATCACTCATCAACGGTGCCAAACCAATGCACTCAAAGCAGTAATCAGCACCTCCATCAGTTATCTCCTTGATTATCTAAATATGAAAGCAAAAAAATGTTAGAAAAACTATCAAGGCTGTGATAGGACGTTGCGAATATACGGGAAAGAAAACAAAATCATGTAAGCTCAAATTAATGGATAAAATTTCAATTGACCAACAGATTATTGAAAAGAGAAACTTGGGGAGAAAAAGTGAGACGGAACAAATTCCTGAAAAGAAGTGACCAGACCTCAACCGTCGATTTTTCCCCTGTATCTTTTGGGTTAACAAAATGAGTGAGCCCAAACTTTTTTCCTGCAGGAAGAACGTAACAAATTTTTATAGCAATGATAAAGTCATAAAAAAGAATAGTAAAATGGGAGTGCTGAAAAGCTTTGCTTTAGATTACAAACTGCAATCAAGAACTAAAACGACATATAAAAAAAAAAGTAAAAGTCACAAGAAAAAAGGTAGAAAAGGTAGATGAGGTCCGCATAATCCCTTATGCTAGATATTTGATATCTTTGGCAGTTATTATTCCTTAGTAATTCATTATTTCTATCCAGAGTTAATTTGATAACCAACGGCCATCCAGCAGTGGTGGGAAATTCTTTATTATCATATAATGCACTAAAAATTTTGTTCCTCATAAACTAAAGTGAGACATATTAGTTTGTTGGTTTATTCTTCTTGTTCAACTCGATCTTTATAAAGATAACTTGAGCTATTTATGATGTTTTAAAGCTCCTATACAGCATTTTTTTTTTTATCTAAACAATTTCATAGAGACATTAAATATTCAAGAAGAATTTGTTAATGAGTGGTTCTTTGATGTAGTTTACATTAAAGATACAAGTCCATCAAGTTTAAGAAAAAAATTTGTGATATTTTCTCTTATTACAATCTTGGTATTCAAAACATTCAACACATTTTAAATGCGATGCATTTTGTGTCAACAATAAAATAACATATTCAAAAAATAAAAGAAACATAGTGCTATTTTTTATTTCAGAGGTTGAAATTATTTTTTGTAAAAAATGAGATGAATACTTTAAATATAAATGCTCCATATTCTAGATGTCAATGACAAACTCATCATAAAAATATTATTATTATAATTTAACATCATTATAAAGCTGATATTTTCATAATCACTTTAGATCTACAATTGCAAGAGATGAATAATAGATTCTCTTAATGTAACTTCAATTTTATTTTCCATATAACATTTTTAATTTTATTTTCCATATAACATTTTTACCTACTAACAAAAAAACAAATAAAGTCATAAAAAATGTGAAAATGGCTTACCAATCTCAAACTTTTCAGGGTTAATATCTACCCCAATTATTTTGGAGGCTCCATGGAACCTTGCTCCTTCAGCAACCTACAAAAAAAAGCATGCCATTTCTAAGAATGTGCAATTAATTGAAAAAGTTAAGCTCATCCTTGGTAAGATTGATGGCTGAGGAGGATGGATGTCCCCACAAAGGATCTGGTGAACAAGCAGGTTGGCAAACGGATTCACAGCCTCAGAAAACATCCCAAGTCTAGGATTCAAATGGTTGCTACTGATCTGTTCAAATTCTGGAAGAAGGTTGTTATTGAGGAGACAAGCAAAGATGGCAAGAAAAGTAGCAGTTCAACGAAATAACCCTCACAAAAACTGAAACCAAGTCCGAGAGATCCAATGCTGCCAAAATAGAAAAAATTTCAAAATCTGGTTCATCTAAGACTAACATGCACTCAAAATCCGAAAGCCTGAAGCTCGAAAATTTCTCTTCAGAGAGATGCTCGGTTTCTGAGAAAATTTCTCGATCAGATGCCATCAAAATTGAGAAAACCATGAAAGATGAATCAGCGAGTTTGTCTTATGAAAGATGCAATAAAATAGAGACTATCAAAGTGGAAAGGTTCTCTAAGGAAGAGAAACTGACATCATTTTCCAAAAACCCTTCCATTCCCACTGGACCTCCAAAGCTCACTGCAATGGTAAAATGTAACGATCCTGAGAGAGACAAACTCAGGGAACTCCTTGCAGAGGCTTTCGTAACGGTTTCCAGAGGAGGCAAGTGAGGATTCGAGAGATGAAGTGAGAGACATTGTTGATGAAATACGCATATGTGATCCAATTCGTGTTGCAGTTACTGTAGAGTCAGCGATGTTCGAAAAGCTAGGACGGTCCAACGGGGCACAAAAAGTTAAATATAGATCAATAATGTTCAATCTGAAGGATTCTAAGAACACGGATCTTCGTCCCTGAGACGCTCATCACCATGACAGCAGAAGAAAAGGCTAGTGACGAGAGAAAAACATCGAATAAGCAGATCCAAGAGAAGGCTTTATTTAATTCTGAAAGAGGAGGGCCTCCGAAAGCTACGACTGATCAGTTTCGATGCGGTCGATGTGGACAGAGAAAATGCACTTATTATCAGTTGCAGACTAGAAGTGCTGATGAACCAATGACAACTTTTGTGACTTGCGTAAACTGCAACAATCACTGGAAGTTTTGTTGAGAATCAGGGCCATGGTAGTTTAAATGTGTGGAAGTTTATGGACCTCCTATTTCTTTTGTTGTTACTTGAATTACATTATTTAGTTCATCTACTGTAACATGGCTTAAACTCGTCAGTTTTCACTTTTAATGAATTTGTCTCTCACAATAATTTAATTATCTCAATGTTTGTTCAGAAAAAAAAAAAAAAAAAGAAAAAAAAAACACTGAATTCTGAATTGGCTCGATGACTTTTTCCTTTGTTTTCATTCCATTAAATAATAATCTTACAAATTATTTTAGGTACAAAATATTCTGTATAAACTATTTTTGGTAGCTTAATAATACATATTCATAATATAAATATTCAGTTAAAAGCGAAATGAATAAAAATAAAGATATTATAAATAATTTAAATAAGTAAGCTTCTAATTTTAGAAAACTACTAATTTAACTGTCCGATTTCCGTCCTTCTTGATTGACAGTTAAAGCTTTGCAATTTACTTTGAGATGAGTGCAGTATACCCACAAATTTTTATAGAAATATAAAATTAAATTAAAATTAAAAGGTTTCATGAGTCAGCAATAATTATGGGCAAAAATAAAAATTATAAACTTTAATTCACAATTACCGCAAATCCTACTGCACCTAGCCCAAATATGACCACAGAGGATCCTGCCTCCACAGCAGCTACCTTTCGAACAGCTCCAACTCCTGCGTTGTAAACATAATCAAAATTNCGTCGTAAACAAAATCAAAATTTTAACATTCTATGGAAAATCATAATTAATGAAAAGCTATGTCATACAAGTCAACAAAATAAGTAATAAATTATGCACTCAAACAGGATATAGGAGAGCATTCAGCTTATAAGCTCAATAACAGATGTTCTTAGTGCCATGCTTCAATTGTATGAAAAACAGAAACTAACTATAAATTTTTTTTATTTCTGATGCACCGTATGTTGAAAGAATATGCATATCGTCAACATATATTTAAGAGAAAGCTGTTTCAAACTCTCCTTGAGCGTACGAGCTAAAAGGGTTGCAATTTGGCTAGCTGAGAAGTTCATCTTTTCAATAATCTACTCAACGTTAGATTCTTCGCATAACCTTTAAGGAAGATGAGATTTTTTAGTGTTAAGAGCTTAGATGAATAAAAAACTTATATTGGAGTCTTATTTACCACATAAGCTCCAAGATCCTTACGCTCTAAAACACCAAAAAAAACTTTTTTGTAGATTCGCCATAATATTGGTCATGTCATGTTGTCATTGATAAAATATGGTTTAGTATGAACCAATTCTTGTGTCAAAGAATGTGATCGGTGGGTGAGTGCTGCGCTTCGAGGCCAAAGTAGCAATGCACAATTCTCCTTACTAGAGCTTCTTCTGGATGGCTCGCACGGATGAATTTCACCTCCTCTTAAAATGGCTGGTAGTATCCGAACAATATGAATGGTATTTACTCAGACCGGTTCATTTGAAGTTTCTTCAAATGGAGTTTTTCCTCATCTCTGGGTCATCACTTCTGGTGCTACAAACTCTTTGAGTTTCCTAGCTCTAATCAGCTCCTCTACAAGGCTTCGAAGATCTCGACATATCTCAGTGTAGTGGCCATGATATCTATGATATGCACAGTACTTCTTGGTATCTCGAAGAAAAACTTCAACTCTCATTGATAGTGAAATACCCCTTGTTCTGATGACCTCCACTAGCTCGACCATTGAGACACTCAGTGGAGTCACCTTTCAAGTTTTTTTGATCGTTTAGCAGCTACTCATTGGGACGAAACAGCTACTGTTAAAGGTATAGAGCCTGACTACAACAGGTGTAGCTCTTGTTGGGCCCCTGTTATCTTGGGGTGATCTCGTCTTTTTATCACAACTAAATGGAAGGATGCGAGTCTTCCCTCGGTCTCCATCCGTTGTCTCTGTGAGCCCTCTTCTGCAAACGACAGGTGGCTAACTCTTCTCTAATAGAAGCAGGGGTTGAATTGTACTCCTTGACCGAGATATGGTGACCGAGATATGGTTTTTGGCCAGCTACAACAATTTGGATAAGGTCTTTGGTCATTGAAGGCCCAATGCATAGCGAAAAGGCCGCTTCTTCAACCCTTGGGCAAGAGCTGCGTGTGTTATTGCATTTTCCAAATCTTGCTTCTCCAGCATTTCATTTTGAAATCGAGTGACAAACAAGTGGAGACTCTCGCTTTGCCCCTGCCGGATTTGCAAAAAGGCTTGTAAACTCTAATGCAGTTTTTGGGCGCTGACAAACTGTGGCACAAACATCCTTTTAAAATCGGTTAAGAACGTGATTGCTATGATTGTTAGTATGTTTAACCACCTGAGGGCCAACTCCCTCAATGTGGTGAAAACCAACAACACTTCAACCCACCTGTGATCTTAAGCAGGCAGGTGGTCCACTAGAAGAACGCTATATGGCCGATCATATCAGTTTGAATGTTGTAGGATTCCGGCCCGGGACTTTTGAATCTCTCCAGGGACTCAGCTTCAGAAATTTGCTAAGAGAGCATTCTCTGATTGGCGAGATGCTTCGGTTCGCCTGGACTATTGTCTGTTCATCGGTGCTAGCCCAACACTGTCCTTATATTGGGAATCTCCAACCCTTTCCAGGCCCTAGATCACCCTTCAGCCGTTGGGCGCCGGCTCTTCTTCTCGTGAGTTCTACTCCTTGGGATTTTGCTTCCTTCCTCGAGCAACTACCTCTCTGAGGGCTTCCAACATGTAGTCATTTAGGTCTGGGATCTGTCGATGCACAAATTCTTTGGCGCATTCTATGTTTGTAGTGTCTTTGTGTTAGGTTTTTCTTCCTTGTGCTACATCTTTTCTTGTTTGTGACATGATCTATACTCATCTAACCTTTTAGAATGTTGAATCCTAATTTTTCCTTAAATCAAGCCCAAAAAATAGAGTGTAAGACAGAAAAGAAATAGAGAGAGACAAAGAAAAATGAACAGTAATTTAGAGGATGTGTGTGATCCTTTATTCATGAAATGATCCCCTATTTATTGAGAAATGGGGTATGATGTGTGAATTGACATATGCGGCTCTGCTTTAATAGGGGTTGCACAAACTATTACATGCATTTTACAAATGTTGGCACGAAGCGTGGTAGCTCTAACTTTTTGTTGGTTAGTCTGGTGAACCCTTGGACAGTGCTATCAGTCGACTAAGCTAGAGAGGCCTGTCGGTCAGCCGGGTCTGCTAAGACTGTCGATCAGCTATGTTTGATGTTGTCGGCTGACTGAATCATTATTGTTAAAAGGTCGACAATGTTGACTTGCTCAGATTAGTGGATTCGATTGTTTGATCGAGTCTTGCTGCTGACTCTCATTCCTTGACAATAAATTCTTGTTAGCTGGGTGACGCTAGGCTATCGGGCAGAGCATGATTACTGTAATCCGATAGGTACCCGCTCTTAGACGAAGTGACCCTAGGAGATGGTTGAGATTCGTTCTACTGACTATTGATGACGTTCGGAGAGGTTGCTAAATATCTTCAACAGAATTGTAAGATCCGAGAGATTAACATTTCCCCTTGGGTTGGTTCCATTGCTGGTAATGTACTGGATTTCCCTGTACTTCGTGGCTGATCAAACTGCTCAGGTTTGGGCCGCTTGGTTGACTTGATCAATTTTGATATTGATCGGACACATGAGCCTCCGAGTCTCCTATCAGTGGGCCCTTCTTAGACAAGTCTTATCCTATCCGTGCCTCCAAATCTTCTCGAGATTCGTGCTGGTACTTTTTCTCTTTAAAGTCTCATCCAGACAATCTTTCAATTATTGGAGTGGAGTGAATTCTAAAAAAAAAAAACTGATTTAAATATCATGATTGTTTGAAATCTAAGAATCTACGGCAACATTATGTTTTATTACACGAATTTTCTACAGAATAACTAGTCAGCACTATCGTGACAGACGAACGGTGCATCCCTTCTCTTTCTCTACTTACTATGAAACTACCACGTACCCAATCTGGACTTTCTTTACCTCTACTAACTATATAACTACCACAACACCCAATCTGGACTTCAGTATGAATTTTCTCCAACAGCAGGTAGGCTCTCATTATAAAATATAAAAAGTAAGTGAACATTTGAACAGGTAACGCCGGGCTTAAAAACCGAACTATATAACTTGTTGACGTCACGTTACCAAAACTTGGTTTTATATGACCGAAAGCGTGTCTTCAAGGCCCACTGTCAAGTGTACTTGTAGCTTTACTATACAATCTGGGCTAAGGCCGCTTAGCCATCCAACGGTCAAAAGACCAAAATGGCGATTAAACGAAATCCTCTTCCAATTCACACTTTCCTAAAACATAGATTTAAACTATTTATAGAAACAAATTGCTTATAAATATGTTATTCATCTTTTTTTTTGTTCATTTGTTCCAATCTTAATTTCATACTAAGGATTTGAATCCTTATCAATTGCCAACGCAACTTAATTGTTCATTTTATAATATTAAAACTAAATTCATTAAATTTAAAACAATTAAATGATTATTCTAGCTCAGAATAAAAGAAACTTGGCGATCAGAATAATTATTAAATTTAAAAAAAAAACTCAAAAAAATATTAGAATATTCTAATACGTTTGCATCAAGATAAATCAATTGTATCACACATAAAATTAATTTCTAAGTGTAAAATATTTTCTCTCAATATAATTAAATTATTAAGTAACACAACTAAATTATTTAAAAATAAAAAAAAATAGATAAAATAATATAATTATATTTATGAAATTTTTACACACTAATCACCTAAAATATTAAATATAATATTTTAATCACCAAAACTTTGAATATAACATTTTTAATAGCTATTTTTCATTACAACCAAGCTTCTAAACTCATTCTTGAAAGTTTTAAAAATTTTAACAAATTAAAATATTATATTTAAAATTTGAATAATTAAAATATTATATTTAATATTTAGGATAATTGCTACCTAAAAACCCTCATATTTATATATATAACACATGACATAAAATTAAAGACCCATATAACAAAATTAAGCGTCATTTACACATATACTACCCAAGCCTTAAAAAATTTGCATATCAAAAATCTAACTTTGCTTCTTATATTTAAACCACTCAAATCTTTCATAGATTATCAAAAATACAACTTTTCCAGCAAAAATAATATGAGATATATATATCTAAAAATTAAAATTTATAAGCTAAATATATAAAATATGGATCACTAATTTTAAAACTTATCGCAATAAAAAAACAAAACCCACAGCAGGCATTCAGAACTGTTCTGCTTGCTTACCTGTAGACACTCCACAACTGAGAAGACAAGCTTTCTCCGGGGGAATACCACCATCAACTTNAAAGTGCTGATGAACCAACGACAACTTTTGTGACTTGCGTAAACTGCAACAATCACTGGAAGTTTTGTTGAGAATCAGTGCCGTGGTAGTTTATAAATGTGAGGAAGTTTATGGACCTCCTATTTCTTTTGTTGTTATTTGAATTAGATTATTTAGTTCATTTACTGTAACATGGCTTAAATTCGTCAGTTTTCACTTTTAATGAATTTGTCTCTTACAATAATTTAATTATCTCAATGTTTGTAAAAAAAAAAAAAGAAAAAAAAGGGATGACACTGAATTCTGAATTGGCTCGACGACTTTTTTCCTTTGCTTTCATTTCATTAAATAATAATCTTACAAATTATTTTAGGTACAAAATATTATCTATAATCTATTTTTGGTAACTTAATAATACATATTCATAATCTAAATATTCAGCTAAAAGGGAAATAAATAAAAATAAAGATATTGTAAATAATTTAAATAAGTAAGCTTCTAATTATAGAAAACTCCTAATTTAACTGTCTGATTTCCATCCTTCTTGATTGGCAGTTAAAGCTTTGCAATTTACTTTGAGATTAGTGTAGTATACCCACAAATTTTTATAGAAATATAAAATTAAATTAAAATTAAAAGGTTTCATCAGTCAGCAATAATTATGGGCAAAAATAAAAATTATAAACTTTAATTCACAATTACCGCAAATCCCACTGCACCTAACCCAAATATGACCACAGAGGATCCTGCCTCCACAGCAGCTACCTTTCGAACAGCTCCAACTCCTGCGTTGTAAACATAATCAAAATTTTAACATTCTAAGGAAAATCATAATTAATGAAAAGCTATGTCATACTAGTCAACAAAATAAGTAATAAATTATGCACTCAAACAGGATATAGGAGAGCATTCAGCCTATAAGCTCAATAACAGATGTTCTTAGTGCCATGCTTCGATTGTATGAAAAACAGAAACTAACTATAAATTTTTTTTATTTCTGATGCACCGTATGTTGAAAAAATTCTTAAAATATGCATGTCGTCAACATATATTTAAGAGAAAGCTGTTTTAAACTCTCCTTGAGCGTACGATCTAAAAGGGTTGCAATTTGGCTAGATGAGAAGTTTATCTTTTCAATAATCTACTCAATTTTAGATTCTTCGCATAGCCTTTAAGGAAGATGAGATTTTTAGTGTTAAGAGCTTAGATGAATAAAAAATTTAAATCGGAGTCTTATTTACCACATAAACTCCAAGATCCTTACGCTCTAAAACACCAAAAAACTTTTTGTAGATTCACCATAATATTGGTCATGTCATGTTGTCATTGATAAAATATGGTTTAGTATGAACCAATTCTTTTTGGATAATTTATCTTGAGGAACTCATCTTTTTTGGATGCATTAGCCTCGGTTCAAAAAGTAAAAGTAGTCTCAACATCCGTGCAGAATCATCATCTCTTCATCGATGTCTTACATTGCACTATGGTATAGTACTTAAATCCATTATATACCGATTTGGTCGTTAACTTATCATAGCAGTGACGACGATAACATCATTGTAAGGTTCCCCTAGGGGGGCATATTTGTGTTGGAGAATGTGATCGGCAGGTGAGTGCTGCTCTTCGAGGAGAAAGTAGCAACGCACAACTCTCCCCACTTGAGCTTCTTCTGACTGGCTCCCAGAGATGAATTTCACCTCCCCTTAAAATGGCTAGTACTATCCAAACAATATCAATGGTATTTACTCGAACTGGTTCATCTGAAATTTCTTCAAATGGAGTTTTTCCTTGTCTCTAGTTCGTCGCTCCTGGTAATACAAACTCCTTGAGTTTCCTAACTCTGATCAGCTCCTTTACATCCGTGCAGATTCATCATCTCTTCATCGATGTCTTACCTTGCAATACAGTATAGTACTTGAGTCCATTATATACCGATTTGGTAGTTACTTATCATGGCCGTGACGACGATAACATCATTGCAATGGTTCCCTAGGGGGGCAGATTTGTGTCAGAGAATGTGATCGGTGGGTAAGTGCTGTGCTTCGAGGCCAAAGTAGCAACGCACAATTCTCCCTACTAAAGTTTCTTTTGGCTAGCTCGCAGGGATGAGTTTCACCTCCTCTTAAAATGGCTGGTAGTATCCGAACAATATGAATGGTATTTACTCGGACTGGTTCATCTGAAGTTTCTTCAAATGGAGTTTTTCCTTGTCTCTGGGTCATCACTCCTGGTGCTACAAACTCTTTGAGTTTCCTAGCGCTGATCAGCTCCTCTAGTAGGCTCCGGAGGTCTCAACACACCTTAGTGTAGTGGCCATGATCTCTGTGATATGCACAGAACTTCTTGGTATCTCGAAGAAAAACTCCAACTCTCATTGACAGTGAAATACCCCTTGTTTTGATGACCTCCACTAGCTCGACCATTGAGACACTAAGTGGAGTCACCTTTAAAGTTTTTTTGATCGTTTAGCAGTTACTCATTGGGACGAAACAACTACTGTTAAAGGTATAGAGCCTGACCACAACAGATGTAGCTCTTGTTGTCCCCCTGTTATCTTGGGGTGATCTCTTGTCTTTTTATCACAGCTAAATGGAAGGATGCGAGTCTTCTCTCAGTCTCCATCCGTTGTCTCCGTGAGCCCTCTTCTGCAAACGACGGGTGGCTAACTCCTCTCTAATAGAAGTAGGGGTTGAATTGTACTCCTTGACCGAGATGTGGTTTTTGGCCAACTCCAACAATTTGGCTAAAGTCTTTGGTCACTGAAGTGCATAGCGAAAAAGGCCGCTTCTTCAACCCTTGGGCAAGAGCTGCGTGTGCTATTGCATTTTCCAAATCTTGCTTCTCCAGCATTTCATTTTGAAATCGAGTGACAAACAAGTGGAGACTCTCGCTTTGCACTTGCCTGATTTGCAAAAAGGCTTGTAAACTCTAATGCAATTTTTGGGCGCTGACAAACTGTGGCACAAACATCCTTTTAAAATCAGTTAAGAACGTCATTACTATGATTGTTAGTCTGTTTAACCACCTGAGAGCCAACTCCCTCAATGTGGTGAAGACAAACAACACTTCAACACACCTGTGATTTTAAGCAGGCAGGTGGTCCACTTGAAGAATGCTATATAGCCGATCATATCAGTTTGACTGTTGTAGGATTCCGGCTCGGGACTTTTGAATCTCTCCAGGTACTCAGCTTCAGAAATCTGCTAAGAGAGCATTCTCTGATTGGCGAGATGCTTCGGTTCGCCTGGACTATTGTTTGTTCATCGGTGCTAGCCCAACACTGTCCTTGTATTGGGAATCTCCAATCCTTTCCAGGCCCTAGATCACCCTTCAGCCGTTGGGTGCGACTCTTCTTCTCGCGAGTTTTACTCCCGGGGATTTTGCTTCCTTCCTCGAGCAACTACCTCTCTTAGGGCTTCCAACATGTAGTCATTTAGGTCTGGGATCTGTCGACGCACAAATTCTTTGGCACATTCTATGTTTGTAGTGTCTTTGTGTTAGGTTTTTCTTCCTTGTGCTACATCTTTTCTTATTTGTGACATGATATATGCTCATCTAACCTTTTAGAATGTTGGATCCTAACTTTTCCTTGAATCAAGCCCAAAGAATAGGGTGTAAGACAGAAGAGGGATAAAGAGAAACAAAGAAAAATGAACAATAATTTAGAGGATGTGTGTGATTCTTTATTCATGAAATGATCCCCTATTTATAGAGAAAAAGAGTATGATGTGTGAATTTACATATGCGGATCTGCTTTAATAGGGGTTGCACAAACTATTACATGCATTTTACATATGTTGGCACGGAGCCTGGTAGCTCTACGTTTTTGTTGGTTAGGCTGGTGAACCCTTGGACAGGGCTATCAGTCGACTAAGCTAGAGAGGCTCGTCGGTCGGCCGGGTCCGCTAAGATTGTCGATCAGCTATGTTTGATGTTGTCGGCTGACTGAATCATTGTTGGTAAAAGGTCGACAATGTTGACTTGCTCAGATTAGTGGATTCGATTGTTTGATCGAGTCTGGCTGCTGACTCTCAATCCTTGACAAGAAATTCTTGTTAGCTGGGTGACGCTAGTCTATCGGACAGAGTGTGATTACTGTGATCCGATAGGTACCCGCTCTTAGACGAAGTGACCCTAGGAGATGGTTGAGATTCGTTCTACTTACTATTGATGACGTTCAGAGAGATTGCTAAATACCTTCAACAGAATTGTAAGATCCGAGAGATTAACATTTCCCCTTGGGTTGGTTCCATCGTTGGTAATGTACTGGATTTCCCTGTACTTGATGGCTGATAAAACTGCTCAGGTTTGGGCCGCTTGGTTGACTTGATCAATTTTGATATTGATCGGACACATGAGCCTCATAGTCTCCTATCAGTGGGCCCTTCTTAGATAAGTTATCCTATCCGTGCCTCCAAATCTTCTCGAGATTCGTGCTGGTACTTTTTCTGTTTAAAGTCTCATCTAGTCAATCTTTCAATTATTGGAGTGGAGTGAATTCTAAAAAAAAAAACTGATTTAAATATTAGGGAGGTTTGAAATCTAAGAATCTACGGCAACATTATGTTTTATTAGACGAATTTTCTACTGAATAACTAGTCAGCACTATCGTGACAGACGAACGGTGCATCCCTTCTCTTTCTCTACTTACTATGAAACTACCACATACCCAATCTGGACTTTCTTTACCTCTACTAACTATAGAACTACCACAACACCCAATCTGGACTTTCTTTACCTCTACTAACTATAGAACTACCACAACACCCAATCTGGACTTCACAGTATGAATTTTCTCCAACAGCAGGTAGGCTCTTATTATAAAATATAAAAAGTAAGTAAACATTTGAACAGGTAACGCCGGGCTTAAAAACCGAACTATATAACTTACTGACGTCACGTTACCAAAACTTGGTTTTATATGGCCGAAAGTGCGTCTTCAAGACCCACCGTCCACTTGACACGGTGCGATGACTCAAGTGCACTTGTAGCTTTACTATACAATCTGGGCTAAGGCCGCTTAGCCATCCAACGGTCAAAAGACCAAAATGGCGATTAAACGAAATCCTCTTTCAATTCACTCTTTCCTAAAACATAGATTTAAACTATTTATAGAAACAAATTGCTTGTAAATATTTTATTCATCTTTTTTTTTTTTCATTTGTTCCAATCTTAATTTCATACTAAGCATTTTAATCCTTATCAATTGCCAAAGCAACTTAATTGTTCATTTTATAATATTAAAAGTAAATTCATTAAATTAAAAACAATTAAATGATTATTCTAGCTCAGAATAAAAGAAACATGGAGATTAGAATAGTTATTAAATTTAAAATAACTCAAAAAAATATTATAATATTCTAATACGTTTGCATCAAGATAAATCAATTGTATCACACATAAAATTAATTTCTAAGTGTAAAATATTTTCTCTAAATATAATTAAATTATTAAGTAACACAACTAAATTATTTAAAAATAAAAAAATATTAGATATAATAATATAATTAAATTTATGAAATTTTTACACACTAATCACCGAAAATATTAAATATAATATTTTAATCACTAAAACTTTAAATATAACATTTTTAATAACTATTTTTCATTACAACCAAGCTTCTAAACTCATTCTTGAAGGTTTTAAAAATTTTAAATAATTAAAATATTATATTTAAAATTTGAAGCATTAAAATATTATATTTAATATTTAGGATAATTGCTACCTAAAAACCCTCATATTTATATATACAACACATGACATAAAATTAAAGACCCATACAACAAAATTAAGCATCATTTACACATATACCACCCAAGCCTTAAAAATTTTGCATATAAAAAATCTAACTTTGCTTCTTATATTTAAACCACTCAAATCTTTCATATAATATCAAAAATACAACTTTTCGAGCAAAAATAATACGAGATATATATCTAAAAATTGAAATTTATAAGCTAAATATATAAAATATAGACTAATTTTAGAACTTATCCCAATAAAAAAAACAAAACCCACAGCAGGCATTCAGAACTGTTGCTGCTTGCTTACCTGTAGACACTCCACAACTGAGAAGACAAGCTTTCTCCGGGGGAATACCACCATCAACTTTGGTCACCTGAGACACATCAACCACTGTGTACTCGCTGAAACTGGAGACACCCAGAAAGTTGTTCACGGGCCGACCAGCCGCATCCGTGAACCGGAGGGTGCGATCCCTCGGCATCCCCGGCAGCACACTGAACGGCACAGTCGTGCAGAAATTGCCCAGATTCTCCGATTCGCACACCTTGCACTCCCCACAGTTTGTCAGAAACGTTGGCACTACCGTATCGCCCACCTCCAACCCCTTTACCCCCTCACCCAAGCTCTCAATTATTCTAGCAAACAAATCATCTATGGATTAATCGACATACAAGTAAGATTCGGATAAATTAAATTAAAGAGTACCCGAAAGCCTCGTGGCCGAAGATGCGCGGAAGGTAGATTGAGAAAACCTATTAGGGATGATTGAAGGAAGGAGGTCAGAGAGATTGAGTAAAATCAATGTTGTGTTATGAATGGAGAGATAGTAATTAATTAGTTACCGGTCTGCGCCAGAAGGTGATGTCGCTGTGGCAAAGGGAGGTGCAGATGATCTTGATGCGGACTTCGAAGGCTCCGGGAGGGGCGACCTCAATCTCTTCGATAAGTAGGGGTTCACCGGTGGCTCTGCACACGGCCGCTGTTGAAGGAGTTGAGGGAGCTCAGGTATTGAGTAATGGAGGTCAGAGATGGAGAGGGAGGAGAAGTTTATTTGTTATATACCTTTGCAGCGAATAGGCTTGGGGGATTTCTCCATTTGATTTGATGAGGTCGCTAGTTTCTTCTCCACGGAGACGAGACTATTTGGCTTGAGTACTAATAAGAGCTGTGTGGGTGATTCTCTCTTCTCAATTGGGGTTTTTTTTTTATTAAGCGGCTGGCAGTGTTAAGAAAAAATATTTTATGGGGACTCTCCACTTAGAGTTATGTGCAGAGTCTAATGAAATCACATCACGTGAAAACGAAAGAAAAAAATTGGTCCGATAACACAGGAAAATATTCTCTGTGTGTTATTCCGTGTTCTTCAGAAGTTATTATATGTTATTAAGGAGTTATTGTATACCGGGAATATTATCGATTTTATAATAACACAATAACATATCAATAACGCTTGAATAACACATAATAACACTTAAATAACACATAATAACATATGAATAACACAAGACGAATATTTACTTGTGTTACTGGGCATATTTTTTTTTTTTCTGTCACCGTCACGTGAGGTAATTTCATTGGACTCCACATATAATTTTACGTGTGGAATCCCGATGCAATATTTTCTCCTGTATTAGGGCTCTCAAAAAGGCTCGTTGTTGGTGAACAACTCATGTTCAACTTATTAATAAACTCGTGTTTGGCTCGATCGCTAAGTTAACGAGCCGAACACAAACTAAGATTTATTCGTTCGTGTTCGGACCATTTTGGCTCGAAATACTACTCATTATATATATAAATAATATATATATATATATATATATATATATATATATATATATATATATATATATATATATATATATATATATATATA
>JXCR01139575.1:166325-184636 GCA_002079205.1 Phalaenopsis hybrid cultivar
ATATATATATAGTACTTTTAAAAAATTTAATTGACTACAAGGCTATAAAGATTTATGATCAATTAAAAGTGTTAATTAAGAAAATAGAATTAAAAAAATATGAAATTAGATTCAAATAATGCTTTAATATAACTAATAATTTTTAAAAATTGTCCCAATTCTTAACATCTTATGGTTACGTGATTAGAGTTATTTAAACGACTTTTTGTTTGTGAACTGCTCGTGTTTGGCTCGCTAAGCAAACAAGTCGAACACGAACACACTTTTTGAGCTCGAAGTATAAAAGAGCCAACACGAGCTAAGCTTGAGCTCGCTCGTGTTC
The DNA here is from genome assembly GCA_002079205.1 of Phalaenopsis hybrid cultivar. Lineage (NCBI taxonomy): Eukaryota > Viridiplantae > Streptophyta > Magnoliopsida > Asparagales > Orchidaceae > Phalaenopsis > Phalaenopsis hybrid cultivar. Next base: position 166,648 of record JXCR01139575.1, read on the forward strand.
GGCTTATTTACACCCCTAGGCTGAACTCTTGTGCCTATTATGGAAGAAATATTATGTTCAAAGTCCACATATAACTCTATATTCAGACTCCAATTAAAATTTGCCACTTGACTCCGATTTAAAAAATCATTTTCTTTCATAAAAATGTGTGAAGCCCGAAGCTCGACCTAACCCACATTGATTAATTTGTTTGCGCAACAAAAGTAAAAATTTAATTTTTGAATTTAGAAGAAAAATAGTGGAGCTCGTCCTGAAGATGGAAGTAATTTGCTGCATTTTACTCTAGGAAGCTGTTTTTTTTTTTGAAGAAGAATATTTGCATGAGGTTGGTGGTCTAGCTGTAGAGATTTGAAATAATTACCCTACATAATATTTGGTTAGAAACTTGGAGACTATGAAACATTCTAAGAATTGAACTATTAATTTTGACAAATAAAGTTTTAATATACAATGTACTTGTAAGAAATTCGAAAAATGAGATTACTTTGTGCCCACTCTATCAAGATTTTGTGCTAAGAACATGTTCTTTGCATCTCAGATAAATATCTCCTAATGAGATGATCTTCTAAAATAAAGATAAATGTATACATTAATAGTGCTTACAAAAAAATAAAAGATATACATATTATTAATGGTTATTCCCGCAGCTTCATATTTTGAAACTATATTAGTAGATATTCATATCAAATTTGTTGTAGATCATAAGGTAATGAAGAAGCAGAACAATCCATGTTAAATTTATTGAAGAAGTTGTCTGAATATATTGAACTAATACTTGTGGGGAAATCACCTTAATGCACGAAACCCACAAATACAAAAAAAGATTGATGGGAATGTCTTCGATTGCAGCGTTGGTGTAAAAGATCCACCCAAGTTGTGACTAAAGTTTATGTCTAATGTAAGATTGAGAGAGCATTGGGAGAAAAGGAGAAAACCTAGCAGTGAAAATTGGATTAGTCATGATAATACTTTTTATTTAAAAGATTTCCTTCATCTTAACTCTCATTTACTATTCATGCGACATGAAAAAAAATAGACCCCTCAATAGTCAAAGAGCATACAAAGTCACCCACTTCGACCAATCAGTCTAATATTAATAGCAATTCTGATATTATTTATTAAAATTTTGTTTGCTAAATAATATCATTGTGTCGGCTCTCATTCACTATTCTTCTGACAGGGGAAAAAGATGAACCCTTATTAGTCAAAGAGCGTGCAGAGACATCTACACTGATCTCTCACCATAATAGTTTTTCATGTATTTTTTTGTTAAATAGAATTGTAACGTCACATTTCATTCACCATTGTTATGATGTTGTCACCTCCCATTCGATATTTTTTTAGTAGGGGAAAAATATGATCTCCCAACATTTGAAGTGCATACAGATCCATCCCATATGATTGCNGAGAAGGGGTTCGCCGGAGGCTCTGCACACGGCCGCTGTTGAAGGAGTTGAGGGAGCTCAGGTATTGAGTAATGGAGGTTAGAGAAGGTTTATTTGTTATATACCTTTGCAGCGAATAGGCTTGGGGGATTTCTCCATTTGATTTGATGAGGTCGCTAGTTTCTTCTCCACGGAGACAAGAGACTGTTTGGCTTCGAGGAGGCTTGAGTACTAATAAGGGCTGTGTGGGTGATTCTCTCTCCTCAATTGGGTTTTTTTTTTTTAAAGCGGCAGGCTGTATTAAGAAAAAGCATTTCACGCGCACTCCGTACTTAGAGTTATGTGCATAATCCAATGAAATCACGTCACGTGAAAGTGAAAGAAAAAAAAGTCGGTCCGATAACATAAAGGAATATTATCCCCGTGTTATTCCGTGTTATTCATGTGTTATTGTATGTTATTCAGGTGTTATTGTGTTCTGGGAATATTATCGGTGTTATAATAACACATCAATAACGCTTGAATAACACACAATAACTCCTAAATAACACAGGAGGAGTATTCTCTTGTGTTACTGGGCATATATTTTTTTTTTTTCTGAGACCGTCACGTGACGTGATTTCATTGGACTCCGCATATAACCCTACGTGTAGAATCCCGATGCAATATTTTCTCCTGTATTAGAGCTCTCAAAAAGGCTCGTTGTTTGTGAACAACTCATGTTCAACTCATTAATAAGCTCGTGTTTGACTCGATCGCTAAGTTAACGAGCCGAACACAAACTAAGATTTATTCATTCGTGTTTGGCTCGTTTTGGTTGGAAATACTACTCTCTCTCTCTCTCTCTCTCTCTCTCTCTCTCTCTCTCTCTCNTATAAAGATTTATGATCATTTAAAAGTGTTAATTAAGAAAATAGAATAAAAAAAATGAATTTAGATTCAAATAATGTTTTAATATAAACAATAATTTTTAAATCTTGTCCTAATCCTTAACATCTTATGGTTACGTGATTAGGGTTGTTAAAACGACTCTTTATTCGTGAACTGCTCGTGTTCGGCTCGCTAAACAAACAAGTCGAACACGAATACACTTTTTGAGCTCGAAATATAAACGATCCCAACACGAGCTAAGCTTGGGCTCGCTCGTGTTCGGCTTGTTTACACCCTTAGGCTGAACTCTTGTGTCTATCATGGAAGAAATATTACATCCAGAGTCCACATATAACCCTATATTCAGACTCCAATTAAAATTTGCCACGAGACACAAATATTATTTTCTTTCATAAAAATGTGTGAAGCCCGAAGCTCGACTTGACCCACATTGATTAATGTGTTTGCGCAACAAAAGTAAAAATGTAAAATTTGAATTTACGGTATCATTTTTACTCTTGGACACCACCCAAGCTAGAGAAGAAAGAAAATGAAGAAAAAGCAATATTAGAAGAAAAATGAAGAAAAAGCTAGAGAAGAAGAAAAAACTTCATTTTACTCTAGGAAGCTTTTTTTTTTTTATAGAAGAATATTTGCATGAGGTTGGTGGTCTAGCTGTAGAGATTTCAAATAATTACCCTACATAATATTTGGTTAGAAACTTGGAGAATATGAAACATTCTAAGAATTGAACTATTAATTTTGACAAAAAAAGTTTTAATATACAATGTATTTGTAAGAAATACGAAAAGATGAGATTACTTTGTGCCCACTCTATCAAGGTTTTGTGCTAAGAACATGTTTTTTACATCTCAGATAAATATCTCCTAATGAGATGGTCTTCTAAAGCAAAGATAAATGTATACATTGTTAGTGCTTACAAAAAAAATAAAAGAGATACATATTATCAATGGTTATTCCCCGAGCTTCATATTTTGAAACCATATTAGTAAATATTCATATCAAATATGTTGTAGAGCATAAGGTAATGATGAAGCGGAACAATCCATGTTAAATTTATTGAAGAAGTTGTCTGAAGATATTGAACTAATACTTATGGGGAAATCACCTTAATTCACGAAACCCACAAATGGAAAAAAGATTGATGGGAGTGTCTTCGATTGCAGCGTTGGTGTAAAAGATCCACCCAAGTTGTGACTAAAGTTTGCATCTAATGTAAGATTGAGAGAGCATTGGGAGAAAAAGGAGAAAATTTAACAGTGAAACTTGGACTAGTCATGATAATACTTTTTATTTAAAAGATTTCCTTCATCTTAACTCTCATTCACTATTCATGCGACATGAAAAAAATAGACCCCTCAATAGTCAAAGAGCATACAAAGTTATCCACTTCGACCAATCAATTTAATATTAATATTAATTCTGATATTATTTATTAAAATTTTGTTTGCTAAATAATATCATTATGTCAGCTCTCATTCACTATTCTTCTAACAGGGGAAAAAGATGAACCCTTATTAGTCAAAGGGCATGCAGGGACATCTACACCGATCTCTCAACATAATAGTTTTTCATGTTTTTTTTTTGTTAAATAGAATCGTAATGTCACATTTCAATCACCATTGTTATGATGTTGTCACCTCCCATTCACTATTTTTTTAGTAGGGGAAAAATATGATCTCCCAACATTTGAAGTGCATACAGATCCATCCCATATGATTGCATTCTTCGCTATGCCCCATTGTTTAATGGAAGAATTAAATTCAAGTGCGAGCAAGAGGAAGAAGCCATCACTTGGGTACACTAGTTTGATGATGTACATCGTTGAAGAGATAATTCTTAAATGAAGTATAATTGAGTGGTACCATTTATGATGAACAGTTATTCCAATTAATCAAGACATATTTTTTCTTATAGAAAATGGATATTAAATTTTGTGGTAGTAAATGTTTTATATTGTCAATGCACTTTATATTTTTGATTAGTACAATATGGTTGTACGCTGCCTTAAGTTGATTATAACCATGTTGTTCACCATACTATCACATTAGATTGCGTAAGTTCGTAAAATATTGATCAATACAACATGGTTGTACTCTTCCATAAGTTGACTATAACCATGTTGTTCACTGTGTTAATTAGATTAGATTGACCAAGTGCGTAAGAAAATCAATCAGTACAACATAGTTGTACTCATCTTAAAGTTGTGTATAACCATAATTTAACCGTGTTATTACATTAGATTGGCTTTGTGTGTAAATATTTGATCAGTACAACATGATTGTACTAGACCTTTAGTTGACTATAATCATGTTGTTCACCGTGCTATCACATTAGATTGGCCTTATGTGTAAATTATTGATTAGTACACTATGGTTATACTCATCCTTAAGTTGTGTATAATCATAATCTTAACTATGCGATCACATTAGATTGGTCTTGTGTGTAAAATTTTTATCAGTACAATATGTTGGACTTTGTGTTAAGTTGAGTATAACATGTTGTTCACATTTATCACATTAGATTGGCCAAGCGTGTAAAATTTTGATCAATACAACATGTTTCTACTCTGCCTTAAGTTGACTATAACCATGTTGTTCCCCATGTTATCACATTAGATTGGTCTTGTGTGTGAATATAATATGGTTGTACTTGTCCTTAAGTTGTGTATAACCATAATGTAAAACGTACGTTCATAGTAGATTAGTCTTGCGTGTAAATATTTAATTAGTACAATATGATTGTACTCGATCTTAAGTTGACTATAACTATGTTGTTCACCATGCAATCACATTAGATTGGCCTAGCGAGCAAAAATTTGACAGTACAACATGGTTGCATAATGCTATCAATTTTTCTTTCAAGTAATTTCAATCATATAACTCAAAATATGAAATGACAATAAAATGTAACATGATTTACAACATAATGCTCTTTAGGATGCCAGATGAGATGCAAAAAAAAAATGTTTGTAAGCAAATTCAACCATAAATAGTGGCATTTTAAGTTGTCAATCCTGATGTTCGCCCCAATCAACCACTTGACGAGAAACAATGACCTCAATGTATTTACACACAAACATGTCACAATCAATACTGTTAAGTTGTTTAGGAATCCAACTAACTTCTTCAATTGGCCACTTTATAATGTTGGAGTCAAAAACACTTTTGACATCCTTATCTATAAGCTTTATCTGTCACATTAGAAGAAAACATAAAATAGAATAGTTCGTTGGTGTGTTTTCAAAGACAAAATAAACAAGAATAACAAGTGAGCACTCCTTATTTTGATTAAAATTGTTTGATGTATTGGATTTGGCAATGAATCATAAAAGAACCACTTTTGATCTTTTAATTTGGCCACTAATAAGATCCAATGCTCATTATTTGCAATTGATACAACAACCAACTCAACTGCTTTCCTACTATCTTTATTCACATCACTTAAAAAATTTCTTGCTTTCATTTTTCATGTGATCATATTTAGAATAACCCTTAAAATTCAATAAATTTATTGTTAGTTCATACTAACAAACTTATTTATATGATTGCATGCAATTATGTGCAATTGTTACTAACCCGATGCAGTGTGGAAATGTATAAACATGGCACACATAAATCAAGAGTAAGTCTACTTTTCTCAACCAATAAATGGACAAAAATATCAACATTTATGTTATCTAAATAATTATCTTTAAGAACATCATAAACATTACTTTTGGACAACATGATATTCTAGCTCTCACAATAGTATTATTCCTGTAATTCATCAAGAATAACTTTGCCATCTTCAAGTAAATTTAAGAAAGAACATATTAGAGAAGCAACATATCATTATTTGTCTACAAACGTGTACAACATCGATCTATGAATTCCAGCTTATATGGTGATATACGTTTATGGGCTTAGAATTCAACAACTGTCGTAGGCATTTGGCCGCAAGTTAGTTTAGTTTAAGTAAGTTTACCATTAATAAATTTGGCTTTTTCACATTAAAAAATATGATTATAAATAGATCCTACTTTATCACATACTCATAAGCATCAAATCGTTCTCTTAAAATGACTAGTTTTTCTGCTAGGATCGTCCTTGATCACCTTTTTCTTTTTTCCCTTTAGATTTCTTCATAGGGTATTCTTTACTTTTCTTTTTCTTGCCCTCTGCTGTGAAGGGAGACTTGACTACATTTTTAGTTCTCATATCTCTCTTTTTAACCACACTAGCAATGGGGTGTCTTTCAATTGGAGAAGCATGAATGATGACCTTTTGATGTGAAGCATCATCATTAGTTTGAGTAGTGCCTTTAAAGTTGCTTGCTGGTTTGGGCTTAGGATGAGGTATGGAAGTATTTTTTATTAGAAGTGATTTGAATACGTTCAGTTCCTCTTTGATTAACTTTATTTGTTTCTCAGCATTTTCTATTCTACTGGTAAGAGTGGTTTCCTTCTCCCTCAGTTTATTAGTTGTTGTAGATTCAAAATCTACAACTCTATTTGCGATTTGATTTATTAACGCCAACAATTCTTTATGCATAGGTCTGTGATGGTGACTATGTACAGGGAATGGTGGATGACTTTGCAAATGGGTTTGTTGGAAGCTATGCACAGGGTTGTGTGGGGACTATGTACACGGCTATGTGGGGACCAAGTACATTCATGTTTTACTTGGAAAAATTTCTAAATAACCAAACGAATCCGGGAAGAAGGAATTTAGAACATGCCAGTTTTAATGGTAAGTTCGAAGAAATATATATTTTTTTGCTGCGGTAAAAAACGATGCGTTAAAAAGATGAGAAGAGGATGGGAAGAGATGACTCCCTTCCTTGCAACAAAATCGAACTTTAAAGTTTGAGTGATTTGAAGGGTAGAGACGTGTAACCAAAACACACAAAGTGCCGTTGGCAACAGGAAAGATGAAACCCTAGAAGAGGAAATGGAGACAATCACGAAGCGCATGAAAGCCCGCGCTTGCCGGTTTTGCAAAATGTCTGCGCCTGCCAGTTTGTAGCACCAAATGTTATCGGCGACTGGAAAGAAGAAATCCTAAGCCTAAACCCTAAAAGTAGAAACGTTCGAAGCGTAAGATAAGATCCACGTAGCAAAATATAATTGAAGTTCAAACGTAATTCTACATCAGGACTCCTGACGTAATTCTACGTTCGGAATATTTCTTCGCACTTATGCTTCTCTATGTTTTTTGAAAAAAAAATAATAATAAAAACTATATAATTGTAAAAAAAAAAAAGAATTTGTAAAAGAGTTGATAGAGGATATTGTCTTCATTTAACACAATAAGATATGAAATACAATTTAATCATGAATTCATAATTAATTATCATTAGAGCTCAACTTTAAAAAAAATCATCTATATCGCCTGTTTATTTATTTATTTTTTTTAAAAAATAAAATTTATATTTAAACCATTTATTGTTTTACGATTTTTTGTTTTTAATTTCTTAAATAACTTGTAATTTGTAAGCCGTTATGAAAAAAAAAAAACTAAAAAAAAACAAATGATATTTTTTTATTTAAAGTTACAGTCACCCCAAATAAATTTTTAGAAGATTATAAGAAATTAAATTTGAAACTCATTTAAAATTTTAATTTAAAGCTATGACTTGAAATAAATATTTTAAATAAATATTATAGTATATGTATAATGCATACCATGTCGTTTATATTTATGAATTGACTTAATTAAAAATTAAATTTGGGTATTTAATTTTATATGTCACCAAGAAATTTATACGATCGGACACTAATCTTATTGCATTTTTTATAAGAGATTTTTCAAATTCAAATCAGGATCATCTAAGCTCTGATTGCAACATTTTTATAGTTAAATTGAGCATTTCAGCAATTCAAGCCAAATACCCATGAAAATAATCAAATCCAAGTTGAAAAAAGCTCGGACCAAACACTTGAAGTATAATTAAATATTGTGATGTATTATTAAGTTGAATGCCAAATAATCTCTAAATCTGGCAGTTTACAGTCAAATGGAGCAGTTCAACAAGAAAATCCAACAAACCCAAGTTCATTTAATCGAAAGAATCAATACAAAATATCGGATGAAGTGTTTTAAAATTTTGACCAAATTTACCAAAATGTCAATCCAAAAAAATTATAAACAAACTCTCATTCTTAAGATAAGAAGCTAGAGGAAGAATAGTGAGCTGACAACTAAAGCATGATCACAGAAGAATAGTGCACGATCAACGACTACGAACAATCCTCCATTACCATCAATGACATTTATAGCTTAACTAAGGTTATTATTGTCCAATTATAGTTGTTCAAGCCCAACTACGACTATTATAGCCTGAATTGTTGTAACCAAACCATCTTCATACAAGCATGTTTGTCTGACTATTTCAAAGCTGTCGTAATCTTAACACACTTCTGCAATCCCATATTTACTATACTTAAAGTGAATAATTAGCCTTTATACTATTAATTATATAGTGAATTATTTTGCTTTGAGCATAACCTATAGTTATTTTCCCTTATAGAGTAGAAAGGCAAAATTTTTAAAAAAGCATATGTTATCTATTATGTGTTGAAAATTAAGAGTATTGAGAGTGAAGGTTGGTCTTCATCTTCTTGAATGCTTTTCAATTACATAGGCACAATTAATTAAGAAGTAAATGCAACCTAAGTTTTTCTTATGCGAAAAAGGAAATAGCCAATTAAAGAGTCATTGGAGACCTTGTGTAATCGAATTGACTATCATTATTTACAAGATTAACCAAAAATAAAAAATCCTTCTTGAAACCTGTAAAGAAAGGATTTCATAAAGTGCAGTACCAAAAAATTTTATGGAACAAGAATTTGAGCATTTTAAGGACATTAATGGCTTGCGTTGTAGCATGGTGATCAATGCCTTCAATGTTGGTGATGACTATTAGATCAGGAGTCATGAATATGGTCGAGAAAATTAAAAAAATCAATTTTACATGGATAATTTTTGCAAAATATTCTCCATTACAATAGTCCAATGACTTGTTTATGGATTTAACACAAAAAAAAAAAAAATTGTATAATTTCCAATGAAAAATGCATTTAATTTGATCCATTTATATGAATTACACAATATAATATATGATTGTAAAATGCCATGTTTGTTAATTTTTAAGTAAGCTATAGCTAAATCAGTAGAGAAATTTTCATTTAATCGATCCCTGGACAAGGAGCTTTAGTCGGCAAAACGAGACTAAGCTGTTGAGTAGAGGGTGAATTACTGTAACTCGATGGGTAGTCATTCCTTGGCGAGGGGGTCCTTTAGGATGATTGTGAGGCTCGGTTGTATGGTCAATTCATAGTTCTTGATGAGGAACCCTCGAGGGTGTTCTTCGAACAAGAAATGATGCCGAAGAACTATATTCTTTTCTCGGGTTGTATCACCGATAAGCTTTCGCACAAATTTTAAACGCCCACACATTTTAGCCCCATGGGTTCGGGTTTGGGTTATTTGATTGTTTTTGCGACTTGGTTGGTTTTGACAGTTTGTTTTTGCCTGCAGCCCGTTAGATGGGTAAGCCTCTTGGTCTTCTGTCGACCGACCATACTTTGTTGTATTTTTTTTTCTAACTGGACCGTTAGATGTCCATAGGATTATTGCCGACACATTTTCCATGTACAAATATAAATCTTCTCACAGCATCACTCATTTTAATACCCTAGTTTTTTTTTAAAATTCCTAGCTAATAAATATTTACATTCTTGTCTTTATTATACTTGAAATGTCATTAATGTTTGGCTTATTCTTTCAAATCAGCTTTTTGATATTGTATTGTATGATTAGGTTGACTGTTTGATGCATGCTTACAGCTAGGACATTCTATTATTGATGCATAATTGACCTTATCTAAATAGGGTCCTTCAACATTTTTTAAATAATCTTATATAGAAATATAATAATTTATGTATTCACACACTATAAAAAAATTTAAGTGATGTAGCACAAATCTTAATGCAATAATTAAAACCTTTCAAATTAAGTTCAATCTCAACGGAATACAGATTTTGGTAACGTTATAGGTAGACTAAATATCTCAATAAGGTAAATTCAAGGCACTAAAAAGTGTTTTAATTCACATAAAACATCAATCAATTGAAGTATGGTTGAAACAATGGAGGCTAAAATTAAAAAACCAAAGGAATTTTTTAAATTTTTTTTGGTGTGTTTACTGTCAAAACTAATCATTCGCTAAACGGAATCCAACAAAATATAGATCACACATATTGTTAAGAATGCTACTTATCATGTTAGGACAAAGGACATTCACCTCAGATATTACTTTATATGCTTTCCTTAAAGATTGATGGTTATTTTTAGAGAAGATAACACACAACTCAGAATTCTGTGGATATGTTGATGAAGGTGGTGACTATCGAGAAACTAAAGCTATGCTTAGCTTCATTTGGAGTCCATAAAAGTAGAGATAGGAGGTGAGCCATATCGTGGCACGTGACTATGAAAATGATACAGATGGATATACAGATATGGAGAACAAGTGTTGGGTATTATCAATCTCCAAATGAGGGATAGTTATTGTGTGAAGCCTAGATGATCCCACAACTGTAAGAAGCTCACAACAACTAGCTCCTACGCTTGGACTTGGCGTAGCTATTCTTGAAACGGGTGTATGTTCATCTTCTTCGGTGTGTATACTAGTGTAGAGAGAAGAAGAAGAAAGAGTGAAGAAAAGAGAGACTTTTCTTGTAATCGCCGAAGTGATCAACGAGTGTGAATCCTCAAGCAGTAAATTCCTCAGCAACTTCGTAGTCGTAAGCAATTTGTCGAACCACGTAAATCAGTGTGTTCTGCTGTGTTCCTGTTTTCTGGTGTGAATTTTCTCGTTATATTTTTTGCTTCGTCGTCGATTGCTCAATTTTATTTCTACATACCACAACAACATCCAAACTATCTAAGGAAATATAAATGAAAGAAAACCAGAAAATAAGATTCAAAATTCAAGAATAAGAGTGAAAAAAATATGAGCTCATAAATTACATACCTGAAAAGAAAATTAAAATTTCTACCAAGATTAAGAATATATAAAATATATTTAAATCTGGTTGAATTTTACAATACTTAGGAACAAGGAAACAGCGTTCTTATCCAAAAGGAAAATCAGAAAAAAAAGACAGAATGAGAGAAGAACAGCAAAATGCTGGACCAAAAGAGCAACGACAACCAAATCCAGCAAAAAATTAATGATTGATCGACGCAGGTGAGAGAGACAATGTCCGTAACAGTGATTAGGGAGAGTGGGACATGTGATGTTTTGGATGGTTAGTCTGTAAATATTAAAGTTTAGATCTTTGAGGTGTAAATTATTATAATTTTAGGTGATATGCACGTAAAAAATCCCAAAGAAAAAAGAAATTTAATTAGTAAATGCCAAAAAACTAAAAACTTTTGACCACAGTGATAAATTATTGCATCAGGACATCTAATAACAGGATGTCACGTGACAATCAACATCAATTGACCCAAATTTTCACTTGGCCCTATTAGTGAACACCAATAATTTCTCACAGCAGCCTTACAGTCTTCACGCAGGCACTCTGAAGTTTTTTAATTTTTTTAATTTTTTTAATTTTTTATTCCTAGCTAATATATATCTACTTTCTTGTCTTCATTATACGTGAAATGTCTTTAAGTCTGTCTTTTTCTTTCCAATAGCCATTTGATATTGTCGTGTATGATTACGTCGACTTCTCGATGCATGATTACACCTAAGACACTCTATTATTGATGTATAATATGTTTTAAATAAATAATCTTATATATAAATATAATAATTTAAATATTTATACGATATCCAAAAATTCATGTCATTAAGCAAAAATCTTAATGCAGTAGTTAAAACTCCTAAAATTAATTTCAATATCATCTGAATTCTGATTTAAATAACATTATAGTTAGAATATTAGAGTAAACTTGACAAATTAAATGTATTTATAATATTACAAAATCAATCAAACAAATACTTTTAATGGTTTATCAAATTAAACCATTAAAGTAACAAAAAATTGTCATTTTCTTAATTTCAGGTAAATTTGATTTATTTTGTCATAATTGATATTGTTTTTTGATATGAGACTGGTTATTGATTTAACTTGATTTGATTTTCATAACATTGATTGAATTGAAGTCAAATCTAATCATATGCATGTCTGTTCAAGGTATTGCCATAACAGTCGTTAATTTCTTCAACCAATAATTATTAGCATCACTACTAAAAAAATACTATTATCACTTGATTAATTTCCCCCGGCTGTGCATTAAGAAGATTCGTGTGAGTTGAGTCCATGAAAATGTGAAGTTCAGTACTACTCTCAATAATTTTGATGCCTAGAGCACGTGCATGATGAAATTTGGAATTAGTTTATCCTAAAATGTGCTATTTTAACAATTAAATAATATGAATGTTAATGCTATTTTAATTGAAATTCTTGTCATAACAGGCCTTCCTAATGCTGTAACGTGTGATGTATTATAAAACTCACACTAGTTAATACATCACGTATAAGTTTTCTTCATTTGAAAGTATAGCATGGATCTCGAGACACGTTTCTTAACAAAACAGATATTGAAAATTTGAGTTAAAGTCATCCAGAGATCCGATTTGAGCAAACTTATAGTCAAACCGACTGATTTGATGAGATGGACCGAACACTACAAAATTGGCCCAAGCCAAGTTGAATCAAGCCCAAATCAAGACATTTAGCCATTTTTGGGAGCTTTCTTGATATAATTGGAATATTAAATGAAAATCGAATATGACATGCTTATAGTCAAATTAAACGTCTCGGCGAGACGAATCAAGATTGCATTTCTTCATACATGACAACCTCCCACTCCCTTGAATCTTCAACTTGAATTCTCTCCTCAAAGTAATATGGTTCATCATTATCAATTAATAACAAATAGTGTAAAGAAGGAGAATGCATGTGTACAGGTCATGTCACTCTGATGGGTCTTCTCACTTCTGTAGCAGGCGACTGAGGAACTTCTAGTGCTCCTTCTGGTTGATCACTTGTTCTTTCTCAATCTTCCTGATCAGTATCTTCTATCTCAACATATCTAGATTCTTCAGCAGCAACTGACGAACTGTTTTTATACATCTTCATTTCATTGAATGCGTCATCCTTGCTTCATGAATTTCTGATTATGGTAATCTAAAAACTTGTACCCAAACTCATCTAAGTCATATCCAGTGAAGATGCACTTAGCTACACCATTTTGTTGTTGTGTTCTTGAGACAGTGAACTCATGCCTGACCCCCCTTCATAACACAAATTTTTAAACTTCTGATTACGGTATTCACCTCCATTATCTGATCTGAGACACTTCAGCTTTAACACTATCTTATTTTCTACCATAACCTTTCATTTCTTAAGAACTTTTAATATATCAAATTTTTGCTTTAATAAATAAACCCATACTTTTCTCTTGTGATCATCAATAAATGTGAAAAATAGTGAGAACCTCCAATAGACTAAATTGGAGTAGGACCCTATACATCAGTATGCATTAATTGCAGTTTGTTTGATTTCACCACTGACCCGCTCATATAGAAAGAAACTTTCTTTTGCTTGCCATAAAAACAATCCTCACAGAAATCAAAATGGAAGGATTTCAAATCCGAAAGCTTATGCTTTGAAAGTGAAGACTTTATACCTTTCCCGCTCATATGCCCAAGTTTATGGTGTCACACACCTGCATCTACCCTGGTTCAAGTCACATCAATGAAATCAAAAATTTCATTGATCAAATAAAGATTACCTTCAATGTTTCCCTAAGCCATCACTAATGCCCCATGGTCACCTTACGCAAATCACTTGTGAAAGTAGTCACGAGTCCTGATTTATCTCTCTTTAAGCTTTGAACATGTTTAACTTCAATAAGCTTCCGAACTATTCCATTCGGCAACTTGATATCAACAACACCCTTTCTTACTATACTGCAGACCTTACTATCTCTCAAATAAACCTTCCCTAGATCACTATGAGTATAGTTTTTAAATACATGTTTATTGAAGCAATAATGAAAAGAGGCACCTGAATCCACTATCCAGGATTCAGTACTGACTAGGGAAAATACCAGATAGTCACTTTGGATTTCACCATTGGAGACATTAGTCGAGTAATTACTTTTTTGTCCTGAACCACCAGCTTTCCCTGAAGCTTTGTAGTTCTTTTTGAAATACCCCTTCTTACCGTTGTTCCAACATTCTCGTCGGCTTGACTTAGTATTTCTTTTCTCGGACTTGGATCTACGTTGGTCTGTATACTTGCTCAGATTTCTTCCTCTGTTATTAACATTCAATGCAAAAATTGAAGATTCACCATTTGCTGCTTTCTGCGAACTTATTTCTTAAGCATTAAACCAACGATATCATTGAAGTTCAACTTTGAAGTCCCTGAAGAATTACTCACAGCGGTTACCTAGCCATCCCAACTTTTTGACAATGAAGATAATATCACCAGTGCTCTGACCTCATCATCAACTTAATTCCTACATAATGCAACTGTCTCGTCATAGTGTTAATGTTATTGAGATGTTCTGTCACCGAACTGCCTTCCAGTATCTTCACGTTGAATAATTTCTTCATTAGCAAAAACTTATTAAAGCAAAAGGTTTTTTATACATCTTGGCTAGTTCTGCCATGAGATTCACAATAGTTTTTTTCATTCACAAGGTTGAATACAACAAATAAGGAAAGTGTCAACCAATCAAACCTAGTGTCATTCGATCCAACACTTCATATTCCTTCATAGACATAGATTCAGGTTTCTTCGTGATTCCTTATAGTGACAAATATAATTTTTTCTGATACATCAAATTCTCCACTTTTGTCTTCCAGAATGCGAAGTTCGTCCTATTAAACTTCTCCACCTTGAACCTTGCTTCTTCAGTCATTGCTCCCACTCAAATCGAACACCGCTCTGATACCAGTTGATAAGAATCACATAACAAACAATTCCTAACTTTCCCGGGGTTTATGAATAATTAAAAACTAAACCACACTACAAAATAAAGGAATGACAATAATTCGACAAAAATTCGGAAATAAAATAAAAACAGAAGTACAATCAAAGAAACCAGGAAAACACATGAGAATTTA
The DNA here is from genome assembly GCA_002079205.1 of Phalaenopsis hybrid cultivar. Classification (NCBI taxonomy): domain Eukaryota; kingdom Viridiplantae; phylum Streptophyta; class Magnoliopsida; order Asparagales; family Orchidaceae; genus Phalaenopsis; species Phalaenopsis hybrid cultivar. Next base: position 182,061 of record JXCR01139575.1, read on the forward strand.
CGTGGAAAAACTCTAAAACTAGAAAAAAACAGGAGCCACACCACAAAAAAAAAATTTACTATAAAATTTACAAGGTTTTATAAATAATTCACAACGGGTTCTCTCCACACAAAAAACTCTATAATCTTTCCTCTCTGATTCGATGCAAAAATCACGCCAAGTCACTGAAATCTACCTCTTCCACACTCCTTACTATCACCGGGATGCTCGTCGAAGAATATCGAAGGAAGATACACCGAGCTCTACCTTACGCCGCTCGAAATCGGGATTAAAAACAAATTTCTGACACCAACTGCACCTGACAGGCTGACACATAGGTGCCCGTACTTGGTGCCTATCCACCAAGCTCTAGGGAAACAGGAGCCTATATTGTCGCATATGTGCCCAAAGCTGGTGCATAGGCGTTGGTTTCTCTGTTCGAGCAGCACCAAAGTGAGCCCTTAAGCGCCAACAACACAATGCCTGTGCGCTGGGTTCTCTATCCTGTTGCTCACCAAATCAGTCTCCCCTGATAGCATTTACTTCCTGCAATTTCATTATTATTCTAAAGATTATTGAAACAGTTTACACATTGGGTTTTGTTATGATGGGTGATTTGCAACAGGAAGTTTTGATGGACTGATTCAAATTTGGGATGCAAATTTAGGCGCAGAATTTGGGATGCAAATTTAGGCGCAGACTGAAGTGTGTGCCACATGGATGTGGAGGGCGTTGAGTTCAATTCATGTAATTTGCTGTAAAATTGTGAATACTTATCCAAACATTTCTTCTATCAACAATAATTTGTTTGGAAGATTTACGTACATACCACTCAATTTCTATGTATTAACATATTCAACTCGAAAACTTCAATTTTTATGTGCACACCCTGTTATGTTTGTAGAGACGAAGAACCAACACAGGATCGGACAGCTAGCGCTCGACGCCATCGCGCCGTGCCGTGGGAGCTAAAGCGCTCGCACTGGGGTGTAAGATAAGAAGCCGGCGCTCGAGCGCTAGCCTGAGCGCTCAAACAACCATTGTGCATGAAGCGATCTTTCCTCCGGTGTGCTTTTACGCCCGGTGCAGTTACTACAAATTTCTAGCTTTTAATCCAATATTCGAGCGGTGCAAGAGTAAGTTCCTGCTCGAGCTTTCTTCAACATTTTTCTCGTGAAGGAGAGAAGTGTCAGAGAGGAGGATTTTTGAGATCTCGGTTTGTGTTTTCATGTTGGATTGTACTGAAGCGAGTCGTGTCTGTTATCTTGTATGTAGAGAAAAAACTGATGTTGTTCGTTATAAAACTTTTTGAATTTCATAATAGAACTTTTAGGTGGTGTGACTCTATGGTTTCCCGTTTAAGTTAATTCACATAAAATTCTCATGTATTTTTCTGATTGTTTTAATTGTGCTTTCATTTAAATTTTGTTGTGATTTTTCTTGAATTTTATGTGATAATATTATTCTGTAGTGTGGTTTAATTTTCAATTGATGCGAAGACAAGTTAAAATCAAGAATTGCTCTCGTTATTCCTATCAGGCCCATACGGAAAATCCCACCCAAATTGCTACTCTCTTCCTGCGTTCGTGCCATGACACCTACCCGAAACTCAGCAAATCCCTTCCCTGCATGTAATGCCGGCCGCCTGCATCGTCATCTACCTGCACCACGGACTGTCTATAACAACCATGCACCAATACCTAGCTATGCTTAACCGACTACTCTCGCCGTAACCACTATCTTATCTTTCTAGATTAAAGCCATAGCAATTAGGTGAGAAATTTCCAAGTATATTGAGCTGATTTTATAGATTTAATAAGTTATTAATTTTGTAGCATTCATGTTCATGTTTTACAAATGAAGTTTTCGCCATCTAAAAAAGTTTTTTTTTTCAAAAGTACAAATATTGTAAACTAAAAAAAAGAAATACATGTTTTCATACATAAATAAGATGGTATAAATGTAAAAAAATAAAATTAGGTTTTAGCCATGTATCTACTTAAGAAATGAGTGGTATGTATGTAACTCCTCCAAATGAAAATGCAGTTATATAACTGTAAATACTAACGATATAAATCTATTGAATAGGCTTATATAACTAAACTATAAATGAGTCATAATTGATGATTCGATTGCAAAAATAGCCAATGAATGACATTATGGCACATATTGATTGCCGCATTCGTGGTTGAAAGCAATATTGGCAATTGATTTGGTTAGTGTTTTTATTTGACCACATATCACAAAGAATTACAAGTGTAAAAGAGCCGAACAAGAGCTAAATAACACTATTCGTGATCGGTTCGTTTATACTTCAAGCACAAAAACAATGTTCGTGTTTGCCATATTTGCTTAGCGAGCCGAACACGAGCTCTTCACAAACAAAGAATCGTTTTGATAACCTTAGTCATGCAGCCTTAGGATGTTAAAGATTGTTTTAATTAATAATTTTAATTGATTAAAAAACTTTGTAGCCTTGTAATCAATTAAAATTTTTAAAAATCCTAATAATCATATATATATATATATATATATATATATATATATATATATATATATATATATATATATATATATATATATATATATATATATAT
>JXCR01139575.1:196362-239264 GCA_002079205.1 Phalaenopsis hybrid cultivar
TCAGGACTGAGTTCCCACCAATATTTGTCGGAGGGGAGTCATCATTCAGAACTATAAATTCAGCTACTTCAAAAGATAATATAAAAAAGAAGACCTAAAAAAATTAAAATCTAACAAATAAGACCAAAGCTATCATATCAAAGAGTTGATCCCACTCATAAACCGTAATTGACACATCACTCTCACATGGTGGTGGCAAAGCACAAACAACTTACAACTTAGATGGAGGAAGAGCACTAGTAGTTTCTTACAACTCGGGTGGCAATAGAGCACCAACAGCTTCTTGTGCAATCCTTAGGTCGGTGGATCATGTGTTGCAACAAAAGGTTGAGTCAACTAATTGATGGTTGTGTCGGTCACTTAAAGGTTCCTCCACTAAGAGTCAAGGAACGAATCAGACGACCCTACATGATCTACCAATGTGACAGTTTTCTCTTCTTAATGATGATTTTCTTCTTTTTTCACCATCTAGGCGGTACCACTGCTTCATTTTCTTGAAGGCAACATGAAACATATCATTGTTGGAAACACTAACTAGGGGATTTCAAATGCTCTCCATTGCAACACGCAGAAGCTAAACAGTTCAAATGAGAAATGATGCAAAGTACATACTGATGATGTAAAGAGTCCGTGACGCCTTATTTATAAGGCTCAAAGGCGTGGAAATCAAATGAGTACAAATAGTGAAATATTGACTAAGAATAAATATGTTATACACTTTGCATTAAATTCTCTTATGCTTATCCCAACATCGCTTTCAAGAAGTAAAAGTATTGAGATACTAAAATATGTAAATAAAACATGTGTCAGTGTTGATCTTGAGGAGATCTTAAGATTCAAAGAATGAAAGTAATACAAGGGAGGGCCCACTCACAAAAGACCAAGAAACCCATTTTTTTTTAACAAGTGAAGTTGTTTGAGCCAAGTTAATGAGGCCAAATCTGGCCAAACCACAAGACAGATGAATGACGATTAGAGGACACCATAACGAGCCACTCGGTCAGAAATAAGATAAAAGACTATCCGAACCAACCGTCATAAGAAAGCTAATCCAAATGAACGTAGGGTTCCTAAGTATCTCCAATCATCCCAGAAATGCCTAAAGACTCTCCATCAAAAGTCAAGAATTGACAGTCAAACCATAATCAACCGGCTGACCCATATCGACCAAGCGCAGCTGACCGAGTGAATCTCAGCCTACTGAGATGATCTTGCTAATCCAATACAATCAAGGCCCAGCCGACCAAGCCAAAAAAATAGTCAAGCGATAAACTCATACATGAAAAATATTAAGAATATCCTGCACATCATCTTTGAAGTAGTAGCGAAAATGTAACATAAGGACATTGTACTCTCTCCCTTATAAATAGAGAAATTATTTTATGAATAAAGGAGGATAGACGTGAAGCATCACTATTCATTTTTGTTCACCCATCTCTCTCTCTCTCCCTCTCTGTGGTCTGACACGCTCAATTTTTCAGAGTATGATTCACGAACAAATCAAAATCCAACACTTGCAAATGTATTATAATCTCTTAAGAAGAAAAATGTGATGATTCAAAGAAAACAATGCCGATAAGGCTAAGAAAATCTACTTGATCAGTTAACATACTAATATATTTGCTTTCTGATCATCTTAGATAACTTAAAAAGCCTTTCCAAAGGGAAACGATATTTTCTAATGCCTATTATTTGGGTCACTCTCAAGCTTAAGATAAGAATATTTTAGCAATTTACGTGCGGATGCAGCTAGATGATAAATATTAAAATACATAAAGCAATTAAATCACGCATGAGAATGTCGATCTAAACATCCCAAAACATCTACATCACATTGAACCCTACTGCGTCAGTGGTCGTTTTCAGGGCTTTTTTTTTTCCCTCCGTAGTATACTTTTCCACTGATTAGTACTTATCCTAATTTAGTATATCATTGTGCAAGTAATATATAAAATTTATGCATAAATAAATAAATATATAAGTATGAATAAAAAAAAATTTGAATTACATAAAGACAACCCGAAACTTGTTATTTGCAAATCTACCACCCTATTTCATACATTTTTTAGATTCTCACTCAAATATCTGAATTCATGATAAAACTTCGACCCATATTTTTTTTTTCTTTTTTATTAAATTCTTAAAAATTTAGTTGCGGAATGTGTAAATACATCGATTCGGTGGTTCAAAAAAATTATTTAGGTGGTTGATTTGTAAATATCAATCTATCAATCATATGGTATGATTGTTATTAATTTTTTAAAATATAATAAGATGAATATATATAGTGACAAAAAACTGTAATTATAAAGTTTCATTGTTATTGTAAGGATATATTTTTTAATTATCAAAAAAATAAAATAGTCATGCCGCGATTAACATATTCACACAAATTTTTTATATAATGACGGTTTGAATTAATAAATGTATATAAATTATATTTGAGTATTTAATAATAGAATATTCAATGATGAAAAATAAACAATAATATAATATTTTTTCAGTCTGTGACATCCTCTTCCACCGAATCATATGACTCTCTCGTCACGAATCGGCTCCACCGAGGGTCCCACTGGACCATGGAGAGTCCACACACCGACAGACAGTAATATGCTCTGATTCCACTTATTACCTCCCAAAAGAGCTTTTCGGGGTGGTAGACAGCCCAGGACTTAATATTGTTTTTCGGTTCTACACTTAATCGATGTGAAACTTTTTTAATGTGGCATTAGGGTGTGCATTGTTTGTTCCAAACCAAAAATAACCGAACAAATTTTATTAATTTGGTTCGAATTCAAAATTATATTTCAGGTTTTTATGTTTAAAATCTTAATATTCAGTTTTTGGATTTTCGTTCAATTTTCAATTCAATTAATTAAATATTTTTATTATATTTTAAGGGAATTTATATTTATACCACCAATTTTTAGTATTTATACAACTAACATCTAAAGTATACTTTTGCACATTTATACACCTCAAATATTTCATATCACATAAAAAATATCACTATTTCAACTTTAAAAAATTGAAATTTATCTTTTCATACATAAATAAGATATTTTGATATGTATGTAAATGCCCACCTTTTTTTATTTGCTTCCTTTTTATGCTAAAAATTGCAAGAAATTTTTTTTTCAAACGACGCCTTATGAAGAACTTATTAAATAAATCAAAATTTATAATTTAAAATGCTAATCAAATGATGTGGCGTTTGTAACAACCTCTTACCCATATGAATTCTACACCAATCAGATGGAGCGAGTTATCTCATTAATCTTTTTAATTAGCCACTTTGACAATAGCAAGAAAGTAGGCATTTATATAAATATCACCCAATTTTATGTCTAACACATAAATTTTAATTTTTATATTTATACCGCCCAAATATTTCATATCACATCCAAAATATCGTTACTTCAACTTAAAAAAAAATGAAATACTCCTTTTCATATATAAATAGTGTGAGATATATGTAAAAATATATCTTCAGATTTTTCAGATTTTTTTTCAAATTTTCAGATTTTCAGATTTTTTTTTTCTGGCTATTTGTCATTAGCAAGCCACTGATGGCGGCACTGAATCGGTCGGTCACTATTTTCACCAAGAGAAAGCCTGCACATGTTTTAAATGTGCTGAATGATACAGAGAATCTAATAAAAATCTACATAAAACCTTTTGGACTGCTAGTTTCTTTATGAACATATATGTTGGATTCCTCTTTTTATCTATCTTCTTGAAGAGAATATTAGAGGCTTCTTATCAAATCCCAAGTAATCTACTAGGCCCGACATCCATATTGTTTCCTTCATCGCCTTTGTGATTATCATGTACTTGGTCTCCGCAGTATATGAAGCAACAAAATATTAAATAAACTAATCTCCAATTGATCGGACATCCTACAAATGTAAAGAAAAAACTAGTTGTAGACCTACACCTATTCATATCATCTATCAAGTTTGAATCAATGTAGCTTACATATAAATCAACAATAGATGACTATCATTCAAACACCAAGCCAACATCAATGATACCATTTAATTATCTCAGAATGCTCTTCAGAGTCTATTAATGACTCCCTCTTGGATCAAACATGAATTTACTACAACACCAACTTCTTTGTGCAATATTTGGTTTAGTACAAATCATGACATGTTTCGGACTGCCCAGTGCACCAACATAATGAACTGATCTCATCGTGAAGTTTTTATACTCATTTAGGAGCAAATTTAATAGAAGAAGTGCATTGTCTTCATCTTCAACATTCACATTCATATTTAGCAGATCTGCCAAAATCTTTATACAATCATTTAAGTGTTCACCAATGCTAACCCCATGTCTCATATGAAACATGTAGAGTCAATGCTTCATAAGGAGACAATTCTTCACACTATTTGAGAGATATTTATTCTCCAATATTCTTCAAAATTTTCTTGCAGAAGCCATAAATCATCACCTCATATTTGTTCTCTTGAGATAAACAATTTCAGAGCCATAAGAACTAAGATTTATCTTCAACCAATATCTTTCTAACATCTCTTAAGGATGTCATCACTATCAAGAACTTTCTCTAGATTCAAAGGGCATAACACATCCATCACCTGACATCGTCATATGCCAAAACCTTCTTTGTTGTTAAATCTCGTCAAATCGATTTTGATGAGATGTGTAACTACCTAATGAACCGATTTTTTTTAATTTCCTCCATCATGATAGATTTTGAAGTGCCATACAACATCCTATTATCTATACGTCCAGCAATTTCATAACCTAACTTGCTCCAATCTTTTGCCATGTGTCCACAAATTCTCTTAAATCACAATCGTTTGTTGCCGGAATCGTACTAATCCGGCTATCCTACCAAAGTGTTGTGCAAAATAATGTAGAAAACAAAATCACACAACAAACAAACAATTAAATACGATTTGACTTATGTGGTTCGACACAAATCCACCTACTTTCATGAGGAGTTATTCTACTATCAACAGGCGGTGAGAGAGAAAATAACGATCGAAATAAGATTACAACTCAACACATAAAAATCAGCCATAATTCTTTTTATAAATATGAGAGGATTATAACATACAGATTATAATTGTTTCTAATATATAAAAGATCATCAAATCAGATCATCTCTAATTAGGTTACCTAATACTAAGTTTTTATTGTATAAAAAAATAATATAATTAAATTTCTTATAATTAAATTAGCTAATATCAATCTTTTTAATATGCATACTTCCTAATATATAATCATTAGTTTTAATACTTCTCGTAACATGAAGGTCATCTTTCTTACAAATAAATATTTTTCTGTGCTGTATAAATTTTTTCGGATGGGATGAGCACTTGAATCTTTTTTTTTTTTTTTTTTTACTTTTTTCCAATCAATCTCAATCAGATGGAACAAAATTCAAATACTGTTGTCTGAAGTTGATTCACACGGCATCTTTAGAAGCAACCATTAATTCCTTCACAAGCGAAAAAGAATTTGGTTAATGCGGAGTTTATTAAGCATTATGCGGCTCACATTTAAATAAAGTTTGTATTTTTCAATAAAATTGAATATATGCATATATATATATATATATATATATATATATATATATATATATATATATATATATATATATATATATATATATATATATATTTTTTTTTTTTTTCTCTCTCTCAATCAGTCCCACATGCCGACTCTAAGAGCCACCAAATCTGACCCATAAACGAATGAATGGGCCCATTTAGCCAGACATGGTTAGAGCAAGCCAGCCGGCCGACAGACAGAAGAGCGGTTGGCAAAAATATAAATTTGTGTGTGGTGCATAAAAAATGTGCGTCCGGCATAGTGGATGAGCACATTCCTTCCTTCTCCAGTGCTTAATCATCTGTCAGTCGCTTACGTAGGCGGATTGATTCATTGCAGAAAATCAATTTAGTCAGCAAACCCCCCAACAGAAATCTCCCAATCCTCGTATTCTCCCTTTTCTTTTGCTTTTATTCTTTCCCTCCCCTCCATCTTCCCCGCAACTGAAACCAAAGCAGAGTCTTCTTCTTCTTCTTCTTCTTCTTTTTCTTCTTCTTACTGTGATAGAAATGGAGAGGTATGAAGTTATCAGAGATATTGGTTCGGGAAACTTTGGTGTGGCAAAGCTGGTTAGAGATTTGCAGACGAAAGAACTCTATGCCGTTAAATTTATTGAGAGGGGACAAAAGGTTTGCCTTTGGTTTCTCTCTATGTTCAAAAATCCAATTTTGGTTTCTAGTTTTTTCTTACTTTTCGATAGTTGTAAATTCTTATGGATTGTTCTCAAGATTAAATAAAAATTCGATTTTTTGTTATCTTTTAAGTTCGGTTTTTTTAAGCAGTCCTATTTTGATAAGTCATGTTATGCAGATCTTTTTTTTTTCTTTTCTTAAAAGTGATTAATTTGAATGCTTAAATTTGTGTGCAGATTGATGAGCATGTAAAGAGAGAGATCATGAACCACATGTCGTTGAGGCATCCGAATATTGTTAGGTTTAAGGAGGTACGGAAATCTAATTATTAGTTTAGTTTTGTTATTTTTTATAGATGAGCTGAGCATGATTTAATCGCTTCAGAGATGATTTTATGGAGGAAAACTGTACGCTGTCTTAATGAATGTGTATTTAATATCTCTAATTCTCTAGTAATTTATGGGCCTAATTTCAACAAAGAAAAAAAAGGAAGAGAAAGATTAGTCTTAAATATCGGAACTTTTTATTATTATAATGGCTTGCGTATCATCAGAAAGTCTGAAGTCAAGTAGTCTAAAATTAAGTATTGTTCATATTGGAGCAAGTTTAGATGGGCGACTTTTCTTGAAAGTAAACCAAATCGTTGAATTTTATGATAGTCAGAACATGAAAAATGATTAATGCTGATAATTTATTATGTTTATTTAGTTTTATATACTACTAATTAATATTAAATTATACTAATTATAGTTTAATTACTCCAATTAGAATTGATAAAAAAAATATTGGTTAAAATTAGTCATATTGAATCAAACAAATTAGATATATAAATGCTAACTAAGGAATTGAATTAATCTTGATGATTAATGTTAGTTCATTAAAAATTTATCGCTTTAAGTATTGATACCATTTTGTTATTTTTGATTTACTTTTTTAACATAATTTATTATTTAATTAACATAAGATATTTACTTAGATTAATTATGATTTAATTACTTTAATTAATGTTTACTATAGAAAGGTGAATGTAAGAAGATATAATATTTTTTATTTAAGTAGCTTAATGTTTTGTCTCGATTTAACTATATTTAATATTTATCATACAAAATATTTTTTTTAGTATTGATACCATTTAACATAGGATTTATTAAATCCAAATTTACTGAAATTTCTTAAATCCTACTTGAACCCACTAAATTTGAAGAAGAATGCAATCACCGCAAAATGTAAACAAAAGTGTAATTCCTATAATTAAAATTCATACTGCCGTCCGCACCATCCTCATTTTGCTAAAGATCAGTAAAGATAGAGAGTTAATAGGAAACACATTGGTTGAGAATGTAGGAAGCGTCCGCATGTTTCACACATATCATTGTCAGAATTTAAGAAAACTATCAACCCTATTCAAAACCTTGTTGATGGAGAGAAATTACTTCTCCGCACGTCCGGGTGCGGTCTGGATAGACCGCCGTGCAATCCACGGAGATGTGATCACATCTAGATCGTCTTCCGGACATACTATCACCCGTGGTCATAATTTTCCATTGATGCAATAGTTCACATAGGGCAAATTATATTTTTCACTTTTATTCATTTACTCTCTTGGCGTTTCATGAAGAAAGACACTCTCATTTGATAGACTAGTTGATCTGCCATTTGATAAATCCTAAGCTGATATCTAAAGCTTAGTTAATCAGTACCTACCACCATTATTATTTACTAGAGGAATTAACACTTTTTTTTTAACTTAATTGTGATACCCAGTGTTAGTAAACTGGTAATGGGAAGAGTGCTACATCTATCATAACAACTATATCAGATATTACTTTGATTGAGACCTAGAAGCAATTAGGAAACAATATTAACATTGTTAGCTCTAGAAAACATGAAACATTCTGTTAATTACTTTTCATTAATCATAATAACTTCAACATTCAGGTCTTCTTGACATCCACACATCTAGCAATAGTGATGGAGTATGCTTCCGGTGGTGAGCTGTTTGAGAGAATTTGCAATGAAGGGAGGTTTGGTGAAGATGAGGCAAGTCATTCAGCACTTAAAAAATTGATGCTTTTCCTAGAAAAAAAAAAAGGATGAAAAGTTACATATAAAACCACTCAATTTCTATGCATTTACATATCTAACACCTAAACTTCAATTTATTACTTACATTACCACATTACCTATGCATAAAAAGGTGTATTTCACTTTTTAAAAGTTAAAATGGCAGTATTTTTGATGTTATGTGAAAGATCAGGATAGTATAAATCTAAAGAGTAAAATTTTGGGGTTATATATGTAAATGCATAGGAATCGAGTGGTATGTATACAAATGCCCCCCAAAAAAGAGTTAACTACAAAACCTGGCATTAACTTGTTATGCAATTCTTATTTCTACAGTGGAAGTAAAGCCTAACTCACTTATACTACCTGATATTTGCAGGCAAGATTCTTCTTTCAGCAACTAATTTCAGGAGTCAGCTACTGTCATTCCATGGTATTGTTTGTGCCTATCTTATCACANAAACAAACTACGGGAAAAAAAAATTCTTACTTCCATTATTCACATGTAAGGTATATATGCAAAGAAATTGGCCCTCCTAATTTACAAACTTATGAAACATATCTAAAATAAATGTGGAAAGGAAATAACTCTGAAATAAACATAAAGAAGCATAAATAGAAAGAGAATAAAACTAATCAAGGGGTTTCCAAAGTAATCTCCAATTAGATTCTCTAAGTTCTATGAGATGGCTGGCCGGCTTGCCTTCCTATCTTTCCACACTCCCTCTCAAGCTTGGTCATAGTTATTGTAGTGACCAAACTTGGTATTGAACTCTGAAAAGGCGCTTAAGGGAAAAACATTGGTGAAGACATCAACAACTTGTTGGTGTATTGGGACGTAGCTTGGTTGTATAATTTTACCTTCAACCTTTTTAAAGATAAAGTGTCTATCAATTTCAATATGTTTGATCGTGTCATGATGCACAATATTTTTGGCAATACTGATGATTGCTTGATTGTCACAAAAAATCTGTCTTGATTGATTGGAGGTACACCCTAATTCTCTTAAAAAATTCCAAATCCAATTTTTTTCATAAATTCCTAAGGCGAGTGTCTTATACTTCGATTCCGCTCTGTTTGTCGAAACATCTTGCTTCTTACTTCTCCATGTAACCAGATTCTCTATCTGTGAGTTTTCCAGCCCAACTTGCATCAGTGTAAAATCTAAAGACTTCAACTCTTTGTTTTTGGTTTTCTCAAAAATTAATCTATGGCCAGAAGTTTTTTTAAGAAATTTCATTATCACGTGCACCATCCTCACATACTCTTCATTTGGACTATTCATTTGTCGGCTCACAATACTGACAGAGAATACAATATCAGACATAGTATGTGATAGATAAATAAGTTTTTTCTACCATTCTTTGGCATCTTTCGTTATCTACAAATATTCTTTTTTCTCTCATGTTAGACTTCTTGTTGCGATTCATTGGAGTATCAATGGGTTTGCATCCAATCATCCAAGTCTGCTTAGTAGATCAAGGATGTATTTCCTCTGTAATATAATAATGCCTTTCTTGGACCTTGTCATCTTCATACCTATAAAATATCTCATGGTTCCTAGGTCCTTGATTTCAAACTCAGTCATAATCACTTTTTTATTTTATAAATTTTTCTTTTATCATCACCTATAAGAATCATGTCATCCACATATACAATCAGTGCAACCATCTTACCACCCTGAGCGTGTTTTATGAAAAATGTATGATCAACTTGACTTTGAGACTATCAATTAGATCTCATAGTTTTAGTAAACCTTTTAACTCATGCTCTTAGTGATTGCTTAAGCCCATAGACAGACTTCTTGAGTTTGCATACTAATTGTATATTACATTGGTGTGTCCTGAAGTTGGTGATATGTTGTTCTGAATTTTCCCTAAGGAGTTTTATGTTGACTTTAATTTGTTCCTTGGTAAATGGTTTGGTTGACCCTTTGGAGGTGATATGAGCATTAGCCTTATTCTCTTAATCTTTCCTTTCATGTCTAGGTTTCCAATCTGCAAGCTTTCTATGGAGTTTTCAACATTTATCTTTGATACACTCAATTCTCTTGCAATAGTCACATGTAAGACTATTCTTCTTGAGTTTTGCATTATGGGAAGAATTATGGGTGTAGAAAGTCGAGCTTTTAGTACTTGTTGAACCCATATTTCCAGTCAACATCAGCTTCTTTCTACTCTCTTCTCTCCTAACTTCAGCATAAGTTTCACGAGTAAATGGAAGAGGCTTTATTCCCATAATCCTTCATCTCACTTCATCAATTCCTTAGTTAGTCCTACTAGGAATTTGATGGCAAAGGTTTCTGCTTGAACAATCCAACGGAGGAGGACCTGCAGTAAAGAGAATTCTGGCTGCAAGGAGGATTTCGGCAGCACAAGTGGACAGAGAAGGGTTTGAAAGAAAAGTATCCACTACAGAGAAGAGCAGGTGAGGGCCTACAACATGCAAGAAAAATGTTGGTTGTAGAGAATAGGAGATTTTCAGAGGGCCTGCAAGCCAGCAGAGTTTGGAGAGCTAGGGTTTGATTTTGGTCTCTGGTACCATGTGAAAATAAACTTTAGGATGAAAAATTATTTACTTTCATTATTCACATGCAAGGTACATGTATAAGGAAACCAGTCCCTTCTAATTTACAAACTCACCAAGTTATCTAATGCAAAGTTGGAAAGGAAATAATTATGTAAAACATGAAGAGAATAAAACTAATCAAGGGATTTCCAAAGTTGTCTCTAATTAGATTCACCAAGATCAATGAAGTGGCCTACCGGCCCACGTTCTTGGCTTCCAAGGTGATTTAAAAATTTGGGTTAAACTGAAAAACCGAATTTTATAGCTTGAGTAACTTATTGCAAACTTTCAAGAATAAAATTTAACAATTTTAATTATGTTTTTGAATTTTATAATTTTAAACATTCTTTTGCAGTAAAAAAAATTAAAAAAATATTTATTCTTTTAATTATATAACTTCAAAAGTATATATTGCTTACAAAGTATGCAATATACATAATCAATTGCAATTAATTACAGTTTAATCAAGGCCAAACCAAAACCAAACTATTGTTTGAATTGTTTTGGTTGCGCGTTTTGTTAGTCAGTTTCGATAAGATTTAAAGTGTAAAAAACTAATTTGTTTTACAAATTTGTAATACAATTATGGGATGGAGCGATGGGGTTTGTTGATGTTAAACCTTTTGTTAGAGTCAGTTTTATTAGGAAATTATGCAAACCAACATATGTTATGAAAATCTTTATGCTATTCTCCTTGCTTCCTTTTCACATTAATTTCACTTTAACGGTCAGATTGCTGATGTTTGGTCCTGTGGAGTAACATTATATGTGATGCTAGTTGGAGCCTACCCTTTTGAGGACCCAGATGATCCCAGGAACTTTCGAAAGACGATTGGGGTAATTACCTTGTAATAATCTCACAGCTCACTATTATGATTTCTGATATGAAATCATGGTTACAATGTCTGATTCAAAAATGTTTATTTTGTCAGAGAATACTAAGTGTTCAGTACTCAATTCCAGACTATGTGAGGATATCAGCTCATTGCAGGCATCTTCTGTCCCGGATATTTGTGGCTGATCCTGAAAAGGTATTTCATTTTCACTTCATTTATAACCTCTGCTTAGTCTTAGTCTGAAACATTAAAATTAGAAAAAATTACATACATACAACACAATTCTTATGAATTTACATATCTAACACTCGGAGTTAAATTTTTACACTGGGAACACTTTAGTGCTATAAACCTATACATCAAAAGATGTATTTCATTTTTAAAAGGCAGTGATGATGGTGTAATGTTAAGGATTTGAGTAGTATGCATCAAAACATGAATGTTTAGGTGTTCGACATGTAAATACGAGAACTGTGTGGTATGGTATGTAAATGCCCCTAAAAATTACTATACAGTTTTTATATATAATAATTGCAATCTGGTGCTGCAAAATTTCTTATAACAGCGCAACAAAAGTGGTTTTCTGATATGTAAGTAGCTTAATTTCTCATTTTATATGGATTTATTTGCCAAAATTTCAGAGAATAACCATGGAAGAGATAAAAGAACACCCTTGGTTTCTCAAAAATCTTCCACTGGAGCTTGCTGATGGCTACAAGGAGAACTTGAAGAATACAGATATGGATTCTCCGTCGCAAAGCATCGAAGAAATAAATTTGATCATAGAAGAGGCAAAAAAACCTTTTGAAGGTCCAAGGCTTGCACATCCCATAGGAGGAAGTCAGGACTACTCTGACTTGGATGATGATGAAAATAGTGGCGACTTTGTATGCCTTCTTTAATGTATGGATATTTTTTTGTTACCTTTTTCTTTTTCAGTATAAAGAGCTTTCATTTGTTCTTCATTGCTGCTCCAGTTTTTAAGCGTTGGGCTGCCATTTAAGATACTGAGGGCTCCATTTTACTCAAATTAGTTAAACAAGAGGGAAGTAATATGAAAAAGAGCCATATGAAGAGGATTTGAGCAGTTTTTTTACTTATGGTTTATGGGAGTGAAATGTAATCAGGCCTTAAAATTAAAAAAATATTAGTTGGGTTTTTAATAAATTAGGAATTGTATTTAAATAGTATTTTAAACTTCAGAAATTTACGCACAGCACCCAATTCTTATGCATTTACTTCTCTCACACTAAAACTTTGATTTTTACAAACATAACACCTTACCTATGCATTAAAATGTAGATTTCACTGTTCCATATTGCTGAAAAGTATAAATTGGGTGTTGTGTTTGTAAAAATGGAAGTTTTGATGTGAGATATTAATGGATAAGAATTGGGTGCTGAGTATGTAGATTCCCTTTAAACTTTTGAGTTGGCGAGATCCATCATTCCAGCACTATTGCAGGGTGTTGTGTTTGCAAAGCATTTTTTATCATAGTGAATCTTTGTAGGCTGAATCTACCGTAGATTTAAGTCATCCTAGTTTGGTTACTGCCCTTTGTGCTAGGGAGGGATTGTTTGGGGGAGGACGAGGAGCTTATGGACCCACGAATGCTCATCACCAGGACTTTTGTAGATGCTTATGCCTCACTATCTGCCACTTCACCTGAACAAGGGGAGAGTTCGAGACGCTGGACCTCTGTATCATGTGAATCAATCCTTACTGACCTCCCCAGAGACAAGTGGGAGCTTTTGACACTACAGGGAGACATTGCCAGAGACATGAGAGAGTTCTGGATCATCCAGGATGCGATGACTCCGCTTATTATGCCAACCAGCACCAATGATAGTATGAGTACATTTACGAACGGCCGGGAGCTTTCTAGGTACATTGGGATCAGAGTCTTGTACCACCTCCACCACTATTTACGATCTACAACCCATCACGTGACGACATGGAAGATAGTGAGCCTGACCGGTAGAGGATTTGTTTGTGTGGATGATTTTTTTATGATTTTTATGTTTTGTTGGGTTTGATTGTTACACTACAGTAGACATTTGAGATATTTTTTTCTAAGATGCGGTATGGACATACTGATACGATTGATTATCCGCAAATGTTTTCTGCTCAACTTCCTGTTACTACACTGCTGTCCTAACTGTTGCAAGCTTACCTGCAGTTTTATTGCCTTCAGCACTTTGATGGCATGTTCAGAGATTCTCGCTTTTTATTGCTATTCACGTGATTCTCCATCTGTACCTTTATTATGCTCTGTTGCGATGCTTTCATTCACATGTTGAACAGTAGGATTTGAAACAAGTTTGGGGAGAAAATCTTACATTATTAGCTGCCTAAAAGTAATTCTATTACTTGCTGAGATTTACATTTACTGTCGAATTTTATGAATCTTAGTCCATCGATAATGAAAAAAGTAAAAATGGTGTTAAGGTAATGTGAAATTTACTGAAGGTTAGGATTGGTGTGGATACTATTAGTTCTATGCCAAAAAACTGATTTTCATTTTTCCTAAGCATAAAAATTCTCAAAGCATTTAAAGAGGGAGGATTATGAAATTCATTACTAATATTTAGAATATTTTAAACCTTAATGTTCTATTTCAACATAGATGAACCTTAATTGACTGGATTTATTTAATGCCCAAAGATCATAATAATGGATGAGTGAAATATGTGATCAAGGAAGAACTAGAAATTTTGAATTCCAAGAAAACAAAAGAAAATAATTATGCTTTACAAGATATAGTTATTCTCCTAGGGAAAAAAAAAGGGAGAAACAGAAAACATAAAATAAAAGGGACAAAGAAATCCTGTAAAAATGCTTGAGGTTAAGCATGGATAGATATATCAGAATTTGGTTTTCTAGTCTTTTCCCTACATCAGATAATTTAGTTATACCATTATAAAAAGTTTAGGGATTTCATAAATTCAAGAATAATTAAGGAAAAGTCTATTGTTAAAATAAGTATTGAGTGTTTAAATATTGCTAGATTATTAAGGCGAATTATAGTCCACCCATTTAATAATGAAGAATCTTATGCCGAGAAAGAGGAACTTCATGATGGGTTTAAGATTATTCTTAATCACAGAAATCATAACTTTAAAATGAAGGTCACAAAAGCCTTAATAATTGGTAAGTTTATGAGTTTAGCATGCGACAATTTTTCATACTTCTTATACTTCAATGTTAGCAAAATTTTCCTTTTATTTCATGATTTTATGCTTTTGGAATGTTGGAATTGTGTTTCATAGGTTTCTGGAGGATTAACAAGCAAATCGGAGTGAAATATGAGACTTTGGGAATTTTTAGTCAGACGCAACCACACCAAGAAGTTGGTGCCTTCTCATGAAGGACCGCGTGATAATCCTCCTAAGGGCATATCCAAGCTGCTTTTCAGGCTTAGTCACGACCCTTCAATTGCCTTTCGCGCCCCAACTCTGCTAGGCATAGCCACGCCTATAGGCGGCGTGACCAAGCCGCCTTACTTGAGAGGATAGCGTAATTACGTTGCCATTCAGGCGTGGTCACGCCTTCGTACCTGCTTCAAAAGGAAATTCCTAATGAGTGGAATTCCGAAGATTTTGGAAAGAATTCAAATAAGGGCTTTAAAAAGAACATCAAAGGAAGAATTGGAGGAGCTTCTTGGAGAGATTTCAGAGGTGGATGCTAGGGTTTAGAGAAAGTTTTCAGATCAATAAGTTTTATTTTTATTCAATAAAAATGTTACTTATAGGTTTGTTATCCATGAGATTTCATGTCTTCCTCTTCCAACATGAGTAGATAAACTTAATTTTTGTTCCTCTGTGATTTGTGGATGATTCTGACTTTGTTTTTCTTTGCAAGTTTCTCATAATATATTTTATGCGCTTTTGATGTTTACATTCTAGCCTTCGTTTACTCCTAAACTGTCCAGTTGGTGTGTTAAAATCCATCGTGATCTATGACTTCGATAGAAGCGTAGTAAAACAATTAGGTTAACCACGAGATTTGATTGCGATAAGAATATTTTAATTGGGATCTTGCAACCAAGAAAAGGGAATCTAGGAATACTGTGAATTTCATAAAGAAAAGCAAAACTTATAATGGAATTCAAATTCTTCTTCTAATCTAGGCATAGGCTCAAAAATAAATATCATCCTTGATTGACAGCAACCACGTAGGAGAAATTGTGAGAATATTATAGTCAGGTATCATACCTAAATCAGAGGCACCATCTTTTGTCTTGAATAAACACCAGTAATTTGACCTTTCTTTTCTTTGCTTCTGTTTTCTGCCAATTCTAATAGATCTATGACTTTTTCTTTTCTGTTTTCTGAATCACGTTGAACTAGGTTAAAATACCTAGTAAACTATAGCTTTACCTTTTCGGATATGTTTCTTAATACACTTTCTTGCGGGAATGATAAACGGTACTCATGCAAACCGCTTTTTTACATTGGCACGTATGCTTGTGTGAAGTGGTCGCCGACTTCATGGCGATTTTGCGGTCATCAATTATCTTAATCTTCAACTTATTCATCCAAATTTAATAAATCTGCTTGCAATTTTGTGAATTTATTCAAGTGTTCATCAATAATAACCCCCCTCCCCGCTGGTCTCATCTGAAATATGTAGAGTCCACGCTTTATATGGTGACGGTTCTCCATGCTTTTCGTGATATATTTGTTCTCTGACAACCTCTAAAATTTTCCAGCAGAAGTTTTCATCATCACCCGATATTTGATCTCATGGGTCAAGCAATTTCGGATCAAGCCACAAGCACTCATGATCTCTCTCACATCTCTTCAGGACATTACTCACTATCCAAAACTTTCTTCAGATTCAGATAATATAGCACATTCATCACCTTGCATCGCCACATGCCAAAGTTCACATTGCCGTCAAATTTCGTTACATCGATTTTAACATGAAATGTAACCACCAGATGGATCGATTTTTTCACTAACATAACTAAAGTTAAAGAATCTGACATCATGCTATTGTTTATGGTTACCATTGTTGGAATTTCTTTTCCAAAAAAATTCCTCTAGAGAACACTTGGACAAAAGAATGAAGAAAAAAGTCACCTAAAAAAATTAGTAAAGTAAAATTCTGTTCTTATGAAATTCCTTTTTTTCAAATTTTCTTTTTTCTTCTAAATAGAAAAAATCCTTTTTTTCTATTTTTCTAAAATGCTTTTCTTGAAATTACTATTTCAAAAAGAAAATTGTACTTTTTTTTTCCTGAGATTCGAAAAAATATTCCGTTTGGATACCGTACGTCTGGACGACCAACCATCGGCGACCAAATAACTATAGACGTCATCAACGGGCGACATAGTTGCAGGTGATTAGCCGTCCAGATATAATATTTTTTTCAGAGATTCCCCATTTTTTTTTCCAAGTTGTCTTTTCAAAGCTTTCCAAAAATCTTTTTGGTTGCACGCAAACAAGGCAAAAACAAATCCATCCTTCCCCACGTCAGAGTGTTAAATACAAGATTCCTTCTTTTCTTTTTCGATTTTGGAGAGTCAAAACATTTCTTCAAGCCTGGTCGATTCCTCAGTCGAAATTCACATCAGGTAGGGCCTCCTCACGCTGGACTGCACACTATCACTGGACCTTGCATGAGCTTGTCAAACCTCTCGCAGTGTCTCTACTGTCGAGATCCCTCATGTGGCATGCCGATTTTCGCGTCCAAGTCGTCGACATGCCGTCGAAACCGCCACTGAACATCAAAATTTGTCAGCAAAGCATGTCAGACCATTTGTTGCGGAAAACACACGCAACACAAACCAGAGCTACTGTTGTCGACGTCAAACTACGCTTCGATCTTGAACCCATAACTCTAATACTAATTATTATACGAAAACAATGCAGAAATGTAGAAATTCACACAACAACAATCAAATACAAAAAAATTACGTGATTTGGAGTTAAATGGATTCATCTATTTCAACGGGAGGGGGATTCCACTAGCACCATATAGGAGAAAAAAAACGGCTTGAGGCTACAGCTCAACACCTCATAATTTACTCACAATTCTCTCATAAGCCCTAAGTCTCTTTTTATATAAAAAGATTACAACATACAATTAAATAAAATTAAAAGGCCAAATTACCTCTAATTACATAAAAGTCATAAATACAAGAGTGTTTAATTTGACTCAAGATTTAGTTAAATATGATTTATTAAATCCTAAAAATTCGGATTTATCAAATTCAAATACATTAAATTCAGAAAAATATTTGACCCGATTAAGATTAAATCTACTTAAATTTCTTTGAAATGTTTGACAATGAGTGAAGCAACAACCTTCTTGTATGTTTTCTTCCTTGAATCCGTCATGCAGATTTAATAAATTAAGGATTTACTTAAAAGTGAAGGACAAATTGGATTTGCAAGACGGCGAGATCTAACTTCTACTTTTTGCGTTTGGCAGGATTTAGTATATGTGAACAGGGGCACAGATGAGCCTAAAAAAACCTTCTCCACATATACTGAGAGTCTGAGATGCACTTATTTTTAGATTCAAGAGGGATTTTTTTTAAAAGGATTGGATTTAGCTCTAATCAGAAGTAATAATTTTGATAATTGTTAACGTGAAAGGATTAAATAAAAAAAATTACCAAGAATTATTGGATCCATAAAACTACTAACGGGAAATTTGGCATGAGAATTGAAATATCTTCATAAAAGTAAATGAAGCCCACTAAACCGAAGTTGGGGGCGACTGACAAATTGTGTGGACAGCCAGTCACCTGCTTTTTGGGCAACTATATACATATTTATTTGTTTATTCATTCGATTTATATAATTTAAATAAATAGAATATCTATTTTAAATTTAGCATTTAATTTAATATTGTTTTTATATATATTCAATTAAGCCATGAATCCAAAAAAGTTCACTAACATTTCAGAAACACAGGCAACAGAAATTCACATTCCAAGGCCTCTAAGTAACTGTTAATCTGAACTCCGATGAGTGTCATATATTCATTTAATTCAAATAGATTAAGATCATTTTGTATACCTGAAATCTTTTAGGTCTACCTGTCTTTTTTAACATAAGTCAAATTTAAAATATATACTCTCCTAGTCATCAGATGGTCGATGTTTAATATAACCAAATCATCTAAGATGACTCTCTCTAATATTATTTGGCACTAGAGCTACACCAACTCTTTCACGGATAGATTCGCTTCATATTTTGTCTCTAGCGTCAAACCACTCAAACACCCAAGCATTCTCATGTCAACAACACTTAACTTCGTTTTATGCTTATCTTTTAAAGACAAACATTCTACACCATCAAGCACGGCAGATCTCACACCATTTTATAATTTTTTTTTCAAGTCTAAGCGGTACTTTTCTATCACACAATATGCCTAATGCATTCCTCCACTTCAACCAAACTTTACTAATAACATCCTCATCTATATCACCATCACCTTGACCAATATACTAGAGATATCTAAAAAGTAGTATTGATGGAGTTAGAGAAACAAAATTAAGCTCTACTTCAGTACTGCATGAAAAGTTTAAAACGGATATTTAAGTTTGTACGATATTAAAAATATATGTATTTAATATGCAATTGATTCGAAAGCAAGTGATTTACCATACACAAAATATACCTCATGAATTAAAATTATCCAAAAACATCAAACTTGAAATGAAACCCGCAATAAACGACAATAAATTTTATGAAACAAATGGGAGTCCAGTCTAAATCAAAATTTTACTTATCCATTCAAAATCAGGCTTGGGCAGCCACGGAAGTCTTCGATGCAGCAGAAAGCTTCGATCTGCGCTTTGCCAAGCTCTCACTCCTGCGTTCTCTCTGTTCCTTCAGTCTCGATGCAAGAAGCTTTTGGTACTCTGCAGCCTCAGCTTTGGCCTTAACGATTCTCCTCTTCTTCTCCGCAATCCTGGCACGCTTCCTCTGCAACGCAAGGGGAGTCACAAGCCTCTGGATCTTCGGTGCCTTGCTGCACTTCTTCCCTGCAAAGGAGATACCGGTTGAAGAATTTGAGCTAAGTCAGCCATAAGTGCTATGGATGAACATCAAAACCGTAGTTACGGTGGTTAAAAAGGGTTTCAAAAACTCACCTGACTTGGAAGTGAAGTTCCGGCGATAAGTATTGACATATTTTCGGACATCATCTTCCTTGGAGAGATTGAATAGTTTGCGGATCTTAGAGGCCCTTTTTGGTCCTCTCATTCTAGGTTTCTCAACGTCAGTCAACCCAGGAAGTTCATTTTCACCTTTCTTTACAATGACAAGGTTCAAAACAGAAAGGTCAGGGCTCACAATACAGCCACGAACAGATTTCCTCCTCCGCTCCCCATTGCGCCTGCCATATCCACGGAAACACGGAGTTCCTGCCAGTTATAAATGCAGACATTAAAAATGAGGAAGCCAATTTCAGTTCTATGTTATTATGTGGAGCTGGATTGTGTCAACCAATTCACTCAGGCATTCAGTTCTGCCTCAGTGCTGTAACTGCAGTGTTGTGAAATGAAATTACAATTTAAGAAACATTTTTGCGTTTTTTTGTGTTGCCATTCATATTCTCTTGGGTAAAGAATGAAGTGCGAGTATCATAGTATGTCCAAAATGTTAAAAGAGTTGAGTGAAGTGTAATTTCGTACTATTTTTATCATGTTTGTTTCATAATGAATTTCTCGCTGTGATTTGACTGATTTTTTCACATTTCTCGGGTATTTTCACGTTAAAAACTCCATGGCTTTTTCCCATTCGCAAGGTTCAGTCTTCTTCAGTCCAAAATTTTACTATGTATCTCTTGAATCGATTTTGCAAGTTACATCTGACGACATTCTAGTCACAAAATGGGCAGGAAAAATGCCGCACGGATTTGTTACCTCTGCTAAGTAGTAGCCGAACACGTCCAGGCGTCAATACTCCCTGCTTCATGGGGAATCCCTGCTTGTCACATCCTCCCATGATTTTGAAGACATAACCCTTGAATTCCTGCCATGGAAAGCATGGAATTTTGCTATTATATTCCAATTAGTTTTTATTTTAGGTGAAATATAACAACGGTACTGATTTAAGAAGATAATTCAGTTGCGGCATGCCTCTCCAAGGGCATCTCCGCTGACTTCCTGTGAGATTCTCTTGTCATAAAAAGCTCGTCTGCACGACAGTAAGATAAAACATTATAAGAGAATCTATGTTGCCATGACAAAATACTCAAAGAACAAGAAAAATTTCAGTCTTTTCAATCATTAAAAACCAGCCAAATAAGATAATAGTTACTGATTTGTTAAAAAATTGGAATGATGAAAACTATTAAATTTTTCTTTTATAAATATGTTAAAAATTTTCTCGCACTGTCCATGCAAGTGATGAATCATATCCTATTCCCCATTACTGGGAGGTTTCTAGTAATTTTTATGGGAGTCTAATATTAGTAAGATTATAAATGATAATGCACATTACTTATGACAGATTTTTTATGCACTCTACCAAAAAAAAATTGTATATTAATTTGAATAAATGCTTATTTATGATTTCTTCCAATAACTTATCAGGATTCATTATTGTTCGCAATTGGAATTGAAATCATAAACATTATAAATGCTACTTTGATGCTTCGGTCTTAAGAGGTCAAGATACTTCTCATGGTAGACCAAGCCGTTCATGCCTAGTCTAAGTCACATGAACTCAACCAAACTCAAAAACCCTAGCTCGATCCTCAAACTCTAGAGATGATCCAAGATGTTCACCTCTTTAAACACAATTCAAGCGGTGAACTCATTATCAGATTGAACTCAAGCTTAAACTTACG
This sequence comes from Phalaenopsis hybrid cultivar, assembly GCA_002079205.1. NCBI lineage: Eukaryota > Viridiplantae > Streptophyta > Magnoliopsida > Asparagales > Orchidaceae > Phalaenopsis > Phalaenopsis hybrid cultivar. Next base: position 217,859 of record JXCR01139575.1, read on the forward strand.
TAGCAACCTTACCGAGTCAAGAAGCCCAAGCTAACTAGAACCAAACCAATGATTAATATGACTCTTCTGAATTTAGACACTTGGGATTCATTAAATAGTATAATAAGCTGGAACTCAAGTTATTTTGTCGATAGCATCAAAATTGATGTACGAAAAGGCTGAGAGTTTCTTATTATTTCCACCTTAGATTCAATACCGAGTTTAAAGATAAGATAAATAAAGTAAATAATAATAATAATAACAATCTGACCCTTGCCTTTTTTGCATTAAAAAAAAGCTTACGTAACCAACTTATTGCTTCAATAGATAAACTCAAGTAACTTAGTTATTAAACAGCATAAATGTCCGAGTAGGACTAAATGGTTTATTATAGATAAGTCTTTATACTTGATAAATAAGAAATTTAGCATACAATTTTTAGTCATCTTCTACCTTCTCTACATCTAAGGCAGTTAGGGCTTAATTGAATAAAGAGTTGAGAGTAAACTAATGAGCAATGTGGATAAATGTAATGCAGAACTATCAGGAAGCTGAATTGGTAGACTAAAAAATAAAATGAATAAAACTTGAGCAAAAACGTTCATCATCATTGTTGTGTACCCATAGCAGTCATCAAGGGCTGGTAGAATTTGTGTTGAAGTGGCATCTAGAGTTGGTAATATATCGTACACACAATTAACTAATCTAAAGAAGAAAAGTGGGAGATTGATATAAAGAAGACTCTCCAACTCCAATTCAATGAATGAGCTTAAAGGTAGATAAAAACTAAAATTAATTCAATAATATTTCTTCTTTAAATTAAAGTGTGATGAAGTAAAGGAGAGTCATTCCTTCAAGGGAGAGAGTGGGTTATAAAACTTTTACATTCCCCAAAAAAAACAAACAAACAAACAGCTATTTATAAAGATGAGAGTGAACTGTAGTTTAGTACTTTTGTGGACATGCATGATGGAAAGAGATGGTTCATCTCCAAGATCCGTGATAGGCAAATAAACCAAAAGGGAAAGATCTACAATTGGCTATGGGCAAGCTGGTAGTTGTATAGCGACTAGATTGCGGGGTTGGTACCAACTATTTGGTGGGGTTTTATAGGGTTTGTTATGCAATAGCTAAATCCTAATAAACAATTTGACTATTATTTTCAGTATTAAAGATATGAATTAATTAAATTAAATAACTAATTAAAAAAATTATTTATATTCTATTTAAATTAATTTAGATGAAACGAATTGTAGTTGGACTACTTTTTCTGATTTATTGTGATTATTAAGACATTATTATTACTTATTCATAGTGATTGAATCAATAATAATAGCTTGGTTATTTAGTCCAGCTTGCATTAATTAGTTAAAATAATTGATCACACTATCCAAGTTGATTCAACTTATGACCCGTTTGGGGCAGCTTATTTGGTGCGGTGGCGTTTTGAAAATGTGTCATAACTGTTTGGGCAAACTGCATTTTGGCAGCTTATGCGTTTTAAAAACTCTGAAAATAGCGTTTTCACACCGCACCTATCTAGGTGCGGTTGGAGCTTTCTGGTTGCGGTCTAGCTTTTCCAAAAAAATAAAAACTTAAATAACCACTGCACCTAGCTTATCAGCAGATTATTTTTAATCAGTTCATATTATTCAATAAGCTGCAACTGCCCCAAACAGACTCTTAAAAAAAGAGCACCAATACGAGTACAAAAATTGGCAGCTCTATCAAAGAATCTCTACTGACTTGGACAAGAGAGGAAACTCAAATATCTGGTCAATACTGACTCAATACTGACCAGCAACAACTTCTCTGGATGGCTCTTTCTACACGTCTAAAAGGCAATTGAGCTATTCTTAGATCTTCAAGCTTGAGGGTACATCTTTAAGTATAGTCTAACTGACAGACCCTTTAAATATAGGGTCATCTAGGACTTACTAAATCGACAAGTTATCTCAAAAATGGAAAAAAAGCATACCAATACTGTAAAATTCACTAAATAATAATAAAAATAAACTGCTTGGAAACATTAAATCAAATCCTAGTTAAACCCAAAGCCAAACTTGAATCCAAACAGCATCTAAAATACAGAGTTTTCCTCAAAAATCAGGCACAAAATTAATGAACTAGGTTATTCCTCACTGCTGGAATAAAAATCATATAAAACTTAGCAAACAAAAGCATAATAAAATATTGGGAAACTAAGGTGCTAAAAATTGTTTCTAGGATCAAACCAGAAAAAAAAACATTAACAAATAGGCATTCATATCACAAGCAATAAATTATAAAATATCAGCATAAAACTCAAAACATAATGTGAATGAGACCCAGTTAGTCATTTAGCAAATCAAAGAAAAACAATCTCACAGTTTCTGATCATCGTCGATCTCGAGCTTCTTCTGGCACCCGGTCGTGGGATTCGCAATGTTGAACTGCAATAAAAAGAAGAAAATACAATGATCAGTATCAACAAAATATATCCAGAAAATCTCCGTTAAAAACAAAAGTAAAAATATTTTTTTTTTCCTTGAATACACCGCTTATATTAAAAAAAATAAAATTAAAAAAGAACCTTCATATCGGATCGAGATTCGCTTGCTCTCAATGTAAGTGTCGCGGTAAGAATCGAGAAGTCTGGGGATCAAACCCACCGCTGCTAGGGTTTTGCTTCGAAGAGCCGGCCTGTCGGCGTTTACGTGACAGTGGACTTTGGAGGCTGAGAATTGTAACTGGTTCAATATGGGCCGTCAAATTCGCGAACCAACCATTTCATCAGTTAGGCGACGACTCGACGGTCCTGATCTTCCATCATTTCCCACGTGACCCAAGTATACTGATTTTGGCTCAAACTCATAAATAAAGTCTAATCAATGGTATTCAAGTATGAGTTGAATTTCAAATTAATTCAAGTTAATTATATTAATTTTATAAAACATATTTTAATTATTAACAATGATTATTATCTTTCAAAAATATTAAAAAAGCTCCAACTAATTTAATGATAAGGTATTACTAGGGGTGTAAACGAACCGAACACGATCGAACAGAACTTATGTTTGTGTACAGTTCGTTTGAAATTTAGCTTGCTTGAAATTGCTCATGTTCGAAATTATTCGTGAAGTCACTGTATGTTTTTGTTTCTTAACGAACTGACCGAACACGAGCTTTTTGCGAACGACGAGCCAATTTGACATCCCTAATATTAATATCATAAATTTTTTATATATAATTATTTTAAATTATTTTATATTTCAAACAGTAACTATTCGAACACGAACGAACGCATCACTGTTCGTGTTTGGTTGATTTAATTAACCAAACGAAAAAAATTATTCAAGTTCGTCTCGTTTACTTATCAAATGAATCGAACACAAACTCATTGACGAATCGGACACGAACTGTCTGCGAACTACGAACTTTTTTGACAGCCCTACGTATTGCAAAATATATTAGCATATTTTTACATATTAACACAGACATTGCCTTTGAGTTCAAATTTTGAGCTATTGCCGAGTACATTTCGAAGTTGATTACCGATCATAATTACACCTACACAATACTGGCGCATTCAGCATGAGATTAAAATTTTAACTCAAAATCAAATCAATTTTCTTACTTAAATAGTGCTCAACTAAGTTAAATGAGTGGTTCTGCATGTTGGTTATTTGTTTTCATATATTTAAGAAAAAAAAAAGGATTTGACAAGAATAACAATTATGTTGCGCACAACTCTTATGTATTTACATATCTTATATCTAAACTTTTCACATTTACATACATAGGACATGCATAGGACGTTGGAGCCTTAAAACACATGCATGAGAAGGTGCTTCACTTTTATCCGAGTGTTGTGTGTGTAAATATGAAAGTTTAGGTGTACGATATCAAAATACATAAGAATGATGTGCTATGTACGTAAATACCCCTAACATTAATTCATCTCTATAATTTTCATTTACTAGGCAACAATCTTTATATAGCCAACAAAAAAAGAAACGTCAAAGCCTAACAGGGGAAAAGAGATTAAATAAAACTCAATGCAACATTTCCAAGCAAGTGATCAACATTTGCAAAAAAAACACTTCAGATACTTCCCCAAAATCTTCCATAATTAAAGCTTTCCTGGAACACTTGAAGCAATCATTCTCATTGAAAGAAACCAATTTCATTGCAGAAAAGTTCACCTCTGCACTGGCACCATAGCACAGCAAGTTTTAGCTCGAGGAGAGAATAGCCTCGTCTTTGAAGTTTAGAAGAAAGGAGAGCTTTCGCTGAGACCTGAAGCCCGCATTTCTTCGACTGTTCTGTGAGAAGCTAGCCTACGCCATGAAATCTGCGTCTAGCAACTACAAGACCAACAGCTAGTGCAGCTCCAAATAAGGAATGTAACCGAACACAGTAATACTTTGCCATGAAGATCTTGACTTCATTCTGTCATGTTAGTGAACTCATTAAGTTTCTTCTCAGATTGATTGGAAATAGTCAAGTTTGGGATTCTCACATTATGATTTTTCTCAATGAAGTCCATAACAAGTTTGGCCATCGGAATGGTGATGGCACAAAGAGACTGTAAGTAGAAGAGATGAGATTAGATCTGTAAGTGTTCAAGTAGTTATAAATTCGCTCTCGACATATCTTGTTTTCATAAGTATATTTGCCTAAGATAATCATTATGAAATATGCCCCAGATATCATAATTAAACTTTCACCGAAGCTCCAAATATAGTCATCTTCTCATTAAATATATAAATTTATCCTTTACGAGAAGTACTTGTTAGGTGTGGAGACGGTTAAAAGAAATGAAAAATAAAATAAAATAAAAACACCGCACATATTTCTTCAGCTCCCGATCCCGACTCCCGTCTTCTGCTCCCATTTTCACGAACAGAAAAAGAAAAAAAAAAACTGCTCCTATTCGCAATCTCTTGCTCCCGTCTTCGGCTGTGTGAGAACAGAAACTCCCTCTCGTCTCCTTCTCCTTCACGCGAGAACAGAAACTCTCACCTCCTTCATTTCGCGGAAGTAGGAACTTCCTGCTTGGATTGCTTGGATTCTTGTTGAGGCTTACGAGAAGTAGAAGGCAGAAAAATGTGTTTTGGTAAGGTACACTTTTTTAGTTGATTTTGCGCGCTTGGAAGGAAGAAGGTGTTCTTGATTTCTTCTTGGTGACTTGCGTAAGAAGAGAAACAGATTTTCTCTTGTACGTATTTCTTCTTCTTCGGTGTATCTCGGTGTAGAGAGAGATAAGTGAAGAAGTAAAAGGAAGAGTTCGCTTTTGTAATTGGAGACGATCAACTGTTGTAAATTCCTCAATTCGTAAAATCCGCTGCAACTCCGTAGATGTAGGCAATTTGCCGAACCACGTAAATCTGTGTTCTTTTCTGGTGTGATTTTTCTCGTTCTATTTTTCACTTCATCGTCGATCGTTTTAATTTTTATATATACCACAACAATTGGTATCAGAGCCAATGGCTGCGGATGGAGTGAATGTTTCAGGGATCGAGAAGTTCGATGACACAGATTTTGATTACTGAAGAATGCAGATAGAGGATTACCTCTATGGGAAGAAGCTTCATCTTCCGTTATTGGGGAAAAGACCTGAAAAAATGGATGGGGCTAAATGAAATCTGTTGGATAGACAGGTTCTGGGAGTTACTCGATTGACCCTATAAAGTCCGTTGCACACAACGTCGTCAAGGAGAGGACGACTATCTTATGGCAACCCTGTCGGGTATGTATGAAAAGCTATCGACGAATAACAAGGTACATCTGATGAAGAAGTTATTCAATTTGAAGATAACGGAAGGTACGTCTGTTGTACAACATCTAAATGATTTCAATACTATCACAAATCAATTATCGTATGTGAAAAATTGAATTTGATGATGAGATACGTGCACTGATCTTGTTGGCTTCATTGTCAAATAGCTGAGAAGCTATGAGGATGAATGTCAGTAATTCTGCAGGTAAAACAAAATTGAAATATAAAGATATTCGTGATTTGATTTTGACTGAGGAGGTACGCGGGAAAGATTCTGGTGAAATCTCAGTTTCGAGTTTAGCATTAAATATTGATTCCAGAGGGAGATCACATAACAGGAACTCAAACAGGGGAAGATCAAAATCAAAGAACAGAAGCAGGAGCAAGTCAAGGTCTGGTAAACAAGTAACCTGCTGGAATTGTATCAAAACTGGTCACATAAAGAGGAACTGCAAGAATCCTAAGAAGACAGAGAATGACAGTACAAATGTGGTAACTGAAGAAACATGATGCATTACTGCTGGCAGTTCATAGTTCTGTTGATGACTGAATACTGAATTCAGGAGCTTCTCATATAACTTTCCATTAGGAATTGATACAGAATTATGTTGCATGTGACTTTATGAAAGTATATCTGGCAGATGGAGAAGTTCTGAACGTGATAAAAATGGAAGATATTGACATTGCACTTCCAAACAAGAACAAGTGGACTTTGCAAAAGGTCAGACACATTCCTGAACTAAAGAAGAACCTCATTTCTGTTGGACAGTTTAATGAGTGTGGACATTCAGTAGTATTCTCAGATAGCACCTGGAAGGTTACTAAAGGAGCACTGGTACTGGCTCGGGGTAAGAAAACATATACACTGTATATGACTACTGGTTTAATTAACAGTGTTGATACTACTATTGTAGAGAGCACAACAGAGATGTAATATTGCAGACTTGGCCACATGAGTCAGAGAAGTATAAAGAAACTTCATTCCAGAAGTAAGCTACCATAACTGAAGTAAGTTGATCTCGACATCTGTGAGAGTTGCATTATGAGGAAGCAGAGGAATGACAGTTTCTTGAAAGGTCGCAGAACGCTAAAAACAGGAAAGCTGGATCTAGTACACACAGATGTGTGAGGACCTTCTCCAGTGGCATCTCTTGGAGACTCTTGTTACTACATCACATTTATTGATGATCATAGCAGAAATGTATGGGTTTATTTTTTGACGTATAAATCTGATGTATTCAGTGTGTTCAAGACTTGGAAGGCCATGGTTGAGACAGAGACATACTTAAAGCTGAAATGTCTGAGGTCTGATAACGGTGGTGAGTACATTGATGGTGGGTTCAACGTGTATTGTGCAGCTCAGGGAATCAGAATGGAGAAGACCATTCCAGAAACACCACAACAAAATGGTGTTACAGAGCGCATGAACAGGATCATTAATGAGCGGGCTAGAATAATGAGATTGCACGCCAGACTACCACCTACTTTCTGGGCAGAAGCGATCAGTATTGCAGTTTATTTGATCAACAGAGGGTCATCTGTTTCATTAAACTGTGAATTACCTGAAGAATTCAATAGTGGGAAAAGGGTAAAATTTTCTCACCTTAAGACTTTTGATTGTCGTTCTTATATTATCATTAATTCTGATGCTCGAAGTAAGCTTGAGGCTAAATCAAAGAAGTGTTATTTCATTGACTATGAAGATGAGACATTTGAATATCGTTTCTGGGATGATCAGGGTCGGAAGATCATAAGGAGCAGGAACGTGATTTTCAATGAGAATGTTATATACAACGACAAGTCCAGTACAGTTTCTAAAACAACACTAAAGGAATCTGAGTTGGTAAGATTTGATGATTTACCAGATGTTACGTTGCAGGACAGAGATGCTGGTGGTGAGGAGAGTGGATCTGGGGCACCACTTATTTTTCCACAGTCAGCTTCAGAGCAATCTACCCTTATAGTTGTAGTTTGCGGGTCAGAAAGGGTTATACGTTCTCCACATCGTTATTCTCCAACTTTGAACTACATTCTGCTGACAGATGGTGGAGAACCTCAAAGTTATGAAGAAATATTGCAAGATGAAAATTCGAGCAAGTGGGAGCTTGCTATGAAGGAAGAGAAGAACTCTTTGCTAGAAAATCAGACTTGGGGGTTAGCAGATCTTCCAATTGGGAAGATGACATTACACAACAAGTGGGTGTACTGGGTGAAGACTCGGTATGATGACAGTAAAATGTACAAGACTAGACTTGTTGTAAAAGCTTTTCAGCAGAAGCATGGTATTGATTATTCCGAGATTTTCTCTCCTGTGGTGAAGCTTACAAGCATCAGAATGATACTGTCTATGGTGGCTACTGAAGGTCTCTTCCTTAAGCAGTTAGATGTGAAGACAGTATTTCTTCATGAGGATCTTGAAGAAGACATCTACATGCACCAACCTAAAGGGGTTCGTGGTACAGAAAAAGGACGAGTCAGTTTGCAGATTGAAGAAAAGCTTGTATGGCCTGAAACAGACTCCTAGAAAATGGTACAAGAAATTTGATAATTTCATGCACAGTGCATGGTACAACATATGTAAGGCAGATCACTGTTGTTATGTCAGGTATTTTGACAATTCTTATATCATCCTATTGTTGTATGTGGATGATATGCTTATTGCAGGTGCTAAAATTGAGGAAATCAATAATCTGAAGGAGCAGATGTCAAAGCACTTTGCAATGAAGGATTTGGGAGCGTCAAAATAAATCTTTGATATGAGAATTGTCAGAGATAGAGTCAGAGACATGTTGAGACTCTCTCAGGCTGAGTATGTGAAAAAGGTACTTAGCATGTTCAACATGGATAAGGCCAAATCAATTGGCACACCCTTGGGAAGTCACTTCAGACTCAGCAAGAACCAGTCACCCAAATCAGAGGAGGAATGAGATCACATGAGTAAGATTCCTTATGCTTCAACTATTGATTCACTTATGTACGTTATGATTTGCATCAGACCGGATATTGCCCACGCAGTGGGAGTTGTTAGCAGATACATGAGTAATCCTGGAAAGGAACATTAGAAAGCAGTGAAGTGGATCTTGAGGTACCTAAGAGGCTCTGCAGAAACTTGCTTGTGTTTCACAGGAAAGAGTTCAGGGGTACGGGGCTATGTTGATGTTGATCTAGCTGGAGACATTGATACCAGAAAAAGTACTACATACTATATTTATACTATTGGTAGCACTGCAGTATCGTGGGGCTATAATCTGCATAAGACAGTTTTGTTGTCTACTACAGAAGTTGAGTATATAGCAGTGTCAGAGGTTGCAAAGAATATGATATGGTTATAGGGCTTCTTGAAAGAATTAGGCAAGAAGAATCAGATGGGCATACTCTACAATGATAAACAGAGGTCATATTCCTTGCCAGGTATCCAGCATTTAAGTCCAGGACTAAGTACATTCAGATCAGGTATCACTTCATACGGTCATTGTTAGATGACAAACAATTGTTGCTTGACAAAGGGTGTTACTCTGGAGAAACTGAAATTGTGCGCAGCTTCAGTTGGTCTTCTAGCTTGAAGACAGGGGGCTTGAGTTGCAAAGGTGAAGGATAACGCGTTTGAAGAAAAGGGCTACACCGCCAGTGGAGGTCATCAGTTTAAGGAAGAAACGTTGTATTCTATGTACCGCTCTCCAAGTGAGAGTTGTGTTAGGTGTGGAGACGGTTAAAAGAAACGAAAAAAAAAAAATTAAAAACCCGCACATATTTCTTCCGCTCCTGATCCCGACTCCTGTCTTCTGCTCCCATTTTCACGAATAGAAAAAAACTGCTCCTATTCGCGATCTCTCGCTCCCGTCTCCAGCTGCGCGAGAACAGAAACTTCCTCCCGTCTCCGTCTCCTTCACGCGAGAACAGAAACTCTCACCTCCTTCATTTCGCGGAAGTAGGAAAGGAGACTTCCTGCTTGGATTTCTCGGATTCTTATTGAGACTTACGAGAAGCAGAAGGCAGAAAAATGTGTTTTCGCAAGGTATTCTTTCTTAGTTGATTTTGCGTGCTTAGAAGGAAGAAGAATGTGTTATTGATTTCTTCTTGGTGGCTTGCACAAGAAGAGAAACAGATTTTCTTTTGTACGTATTTCTTCTTCTTCGGTGTATCTTGGTGTAGAGAGAGAAGAGTGAAGAAGTGAAAGGAAGAGTTCGCTCTTTTAATTGGAGATGATCAACTAGTGTAAATTTCACAATTAGTAAAATCTTCCGCAACTCCGTAGATATAGACAATTTCCCGAACCACGTAAATCTATGTGTTCTTTTCTGGTGTGATTTTTCTCGTTCTATTTTTCACTTCATCGTCGATCATTTTAAATTTCATGCATACGACAACAGTACTCAGCCATGAAACTCAGACAAAATTATTGGATTCTAACGATGGTGAACCGCGGATATCAATTTATTATTTATGAAAGTCTGTTGGCTCATATAAACTTTCAAGTGTCTTGATCAGCAAACTTACTGCACAAGATAAAGGAAGATATTTGCATGCGCTAGAAGTAAACAAGAAAGTATAAAGTACTAAAATTCCAATTCTCATCAGGTTCGAGCCTGCTTCTGTTCCCATACGAACCTGGGGAACACAGATCATTAACAGTTATCAGCTTTCTATAAACATACTAAACAAAAATAGTATACTTAGAAAATGCAGATGAAACTTGAGCTGAAAGATATACCAGAGGGGACATCTTCCCAACAGCGCTATCTCCATCAATCTAAGATCAACAATCAGATAATGAATTTACAAAAAAATATATATGTCGAGCATGAAAATTGTATAAGCTCACCTGGTGAAAATGACTGCAGAAGAGAATGAAGGTGGTGGTGAGTCCAACCAGTACTGAAGCACATAAAACTGTAGAGCTTAATGGGAGGTGGTTCATGCCACTGCGGAGTTCAGTAACTCAAAAGGTTCAATTGGTCAAGCGTAAATCAAGTAATTTATTATCAGCTTGAATGAGAAAAACCTTGGTGTGTTTTTACTGCTTTGTGCGAAATAGAAAGCTGTTGTGGCAAAAGGACCAAAGGCTGAAAAGCACAACGGTTCTCCAAGTCCGTGGTAGCTCAGTCTGAATGGAGGACACTGCATTGGATTTAACTTAGAGAAATTCCATATATATATATATATATACACAACACAATTCCTATTTATTTTCATATCAAGCACCTAAAGTTTCATATTTACGTTTATAAAGTTTTGGTGTCATAAACCTGCGTATAAAAAGGTATTTCACTTTTATAGAGTTAGTAGTGATGGTATTTTTAATGTGCTATGAAAGATTTGAGTGTTCCATATGTACATACTGAAGTTTAGATTTTAGATTTGTAAATACATAAGAATTGTGTGGTATGTAATGACTAGTAGGATTTTCAATAACATTAGAAAAATTTATAGGTTGTCAAATGATTAGCAGTTCATAAAATTAAATAGTTGGTAAGAAATTGAATGTGAATATATCACAGAACATCATGGAGAGATTATAAGGAATAATAAGTAAATGATGGACCTCTAAAACAAATGAATCCTACAATAGGCCTAGTGCAATAGCCCTCTCTTGACGTTATGTTTATGCTTTCAAAGTGCTTCCTTCTTCCTCCTATTCATTATTGGTGTAGTTATTGATCCAAATCTAGGTTTTCTGTTAAACTGGAAGACAGACCGTTTTACCAATTTAGCCGTTCTCGTTCCTGGTTTTTCTTCTTGGTTGAGAATAGTCTATAAATAGGACTTCTCTAATATCATGTATGATTAAGATATTTATGTATTCAGAAATAAAAGGCTTTCTCTGGTATTTTCCGGTGCTAGGCAAGAAGGATAAAAGATGAACAGACTCTGTTTATTGCGCTCTATCTGACATCATTTGTTTATTATTCTTTATTGTATCTTATTATAAAATTGAAACAATAAGTAGTTAAAAAAGCAAAAATAAAATAAAATACAAATTTTATGTGGAAAAATAAACAAGGGAAGAATTACGAGCAAAGAGGAAAATTCACAAAAACCAAAAAAATGCTACAAGCGGAGAGTGTCAGCTCAAAAATGACCGGACCAACAAAAAGAAAAAAAAAGGGGGGGTGGGGTGTTATTTATAGACTTCAAGACCCGTTCATGAAAAATACTTAAGAGGGGATCAATACAACAAGAGCACACTAGTGGAATCTTAATGTTATTAGAAGAGCAATCAAATGGTAGAGCATTGAATCCATATATTTATTATTAAGACGAGCGCCCCCCAAAAAACCTGAGTCACAAATTTCAACAATCTCCACATAGAAATGAATTCCCAAAGGAATGCATAATAAATCTTCAATCTTCAATAAAAATATTTATAGACTTCAAGACCCATTCATGAAAAATACTTAAGAGGGGATCAATACAACAAGAGCACACTAGTGGAATCTTAATGTTATTAGAAGAGCAATCAAATGGTAGAGCATTGAATCCATATATTTATTATTAAGACGAGCGCCCCCCAAAAAACCTGAGTCACAAATTTCAACAATCTCCACATAGAAATGAATTCCCAAAGGAATGCATAATAAATCTTCAATCTTCAATAAAAATATTTTTCACATCTTCCATAAAAAAACTCTAAAGATTGACAATGAATACCAACCAAGTCTAAGCAATTGTTAAACTTGGCAATTAGTAATGTTTTACTCATCATATCGAACATGAATGTGCCCATTTTCTAATGAAACATCGAATCTTTAGTAAGACGAATAACACTCTAATTATCAAACATCACTGTAGTAATATTCACTAAGCTATCCAAACAAACCTTACAACCAAAAAATTTCTTTATAAGCTTCAATAGATTTTACTATGGCTTCAGTTGTAGACAAACCACTATGATTTAGAAAATAGCCTTCGAGTTAATCACACAACCACTAACGACAAATACATTCCTTTAAGTGATCTTCTCCTATTAAGGTCTCCAATAAAGTCTAAATTAACATAGTTGATGACTGTATTGATAGTCCTCTAAAATGCAAATAAATATATTTTGTTCAACATAAGTATATGAGGATTCATTGAACTGTTTTCCAATACTCCTTGCTTAGAATACTCATGTACCTGTTGACTGAACAAACTGCACATGACAAATATGGACAGAACATACAATGGTACAATTGAGAGATCTCGTTGCAATGGAATATAAAACACAAAATTAATACTTAATTTCATCATCTGATTGTGGACTCATAACTGATTAAAATCTTAAATGATGGTTTAAAATAGGCTTGCACGTAATAGCATGATTGTGTCATTTGTTGATCCCCGCGCACAACACTAATCCGGTCGGGGTTGGAAAATTCAGCTTGAGGTGTGGCACAAAAGTAGCAATGTTGCAGATGGATTTGAGGGGACTTTCGAAGAAGAATTTGAGGGGTCTTTCGAAGATGGCATTATATGAACATTCTGATTTGACAAGTATGAATTGATTGAAGTCATTTGTCAAGGAAATTATCTCATTATGTGAAGTAGACTGGTCATTCACTTGACTCTCAGTGGTCAATTATGAAAACTATATAATAGCCCAGATGTTAGCTGAAGTTTCTCCCTAGTTAGTTGCAGAAAATGCTGAGTAGAACAAGATGTCAATAGAGTTGTTGCTATCAATTGGATTCCTCTTCACCTTGTAATAAGGTTCCTCAATTCTTGCATTGATGGAGAGAGGGTCTTGGTGAGGCACTTAAATTCCCTCCAGGTTAAAATTATTGAAAGTGAAATGGACTCAATGTGTGGTTTCCTTTACACAGGTTCTTCAGGTCCAATGATTAAGACTTAGATCAGATGGTAATAGACTCTAGTAAATGTTCGAACTTTGCCAACCTATTTGATGGTTCCTCTGCTGTTGCTTTTAAGTTTGTTTCCCCTAGTGAAAGCATTATCCATACGGACAAGTTTATATTGTATGAATCAACCCAAGTACCCTTAGTGAATTAACATTTCAATCTCTTCTTTGAGTTAATTACATGTCTCGATTGCATGGCCAGGATTTTGATGGAAGTGACAGTATTTTTCTTGATCTCATTTTCAGTTTTAAAGTGTGAGGCCACTTAATAGTCTCTTTATATTTAATTATCACCAAGACATTGACATGTGATGTGTTGAGCGTGTATACTCCTTTGGTTGATGCTCACTTTATTGGTTTGGAGGGTTACCAATCAACCCAGCTACACGGGATGAATGAGTGAAGCTCGCAGTTTTGAGGAAATCGACATCTTGGTCTGCCAAAGGAGAAATCTCATCATAGCAAGAATGCCCGGTATGATTATTCTCAAGTGGGAGACTCTTTGCAGGTTGTTGAATTTGCAACAAGCAGACATTGTCTAGTTGTGCGGGAGTGGTTGCCAACCCTCACATAGAAGCTGACGAATCTCATGTTGAGACTCCTTCATTCTACACACTCGATCGACCAAGGATGGTATTGATGCATGTTCGCTATTAGGATAACACCTTTCGTGGAGGAAAGAAGCAGATGCTCGATGTCCCTAACTCTGTGATTACCCTCTGAGGTGGTGGGGTTATAACAGGATGTTCTATTATTACAATTATTGCGTCTTTCGGTCACTCCACAGGGTCTCAAATCTAGAATGGCTCTTGGATTCCACCCCTTCTCCTCGAGGTTCAGTTCTCCCTCTAGCTCTTGATCCCCTTTTATGCAGGGAGTAGTGCATTATTTATAGAGTCTAACAGTAGCATCCCCTATAAATAAGGCAGGAATCCAAACCAATCCATCGGAAGGCTCGGAATGATTTTCTTGATCTTATGACATTTTATTGATAATTAAGTGTTTTAATGATCTTGAAATTAAGTGATCTTGGACTTATTGGATTTGTCTCATCGATGCGCTTGATTTTACCATAAAATTGTCATATTTCGAATCAAATTTATGCTCCAATTGACCAAACAAAGCTTCTAAAATCGATTTAATGGTTTGTTTTGGGCTTTATTTGACTCGGATTGGATTAATTTTGGTGTCATTGGGTTTGTTTCGTCAAACCGATCAATTTGACTGTAAGTTTGTTGAAATCGGATTTCACGATGATTTTTAATTTGAGTATGAATGTTTCTTGCTCAAAAAAATGTCTCGATATTTATGTCATGCCTCAAGATTCATGTCAAATAATGAAAATTTAAATATGACGTATCAAGTCAAATGTATTTTTTTTTTCCTCCAAAATTTTTATTCCACTGTATCATGTCTATGGTCAGAGCAGTTTCCCAATTGAAATGATTAGTGGCCAGGTAAAGAATTAGTAAAGAAAAGAATAAGATAACAGTTTTGTTTGGATTGAAGGGAAGTGAAGGAACTGAAATTAACTTCCAACAATTTATATGTTGATTATGAATCTGCAACTATTAATTTAAGCTTTGAAACAACCCTTTTCATCTCCTTTCACAAAAATTCCTAGCATCCAAACACAGCCATTCAATTTCTTAAACAATATATTCACCTTAGGGAACTTCATTCGTGCAAGAATACAAGAAAAAATCCACATAATTATTCTTTCAATCACCAGCTTAGTAAACTATCTTAAATAATATCTTCACCTTAGTAATGCTATCATTAATGATCACAGAGCTGAAAGGTTTCCAACAAATTTCCTTAAAAACAAGCTATTTGGTTTGGTACCTGATAAACATAACCACATAAGATAGCAGATGAAACTAGCAAAATGAAACGGATATCTCCTGCTTCTGCACATGCCCAAATGAGCCCCATAAAGCCGAGCACAAGAGATGTAACGGCTGCATTATGGGTAGCTGTCTGACTTCTCAACAATTATAATTTGCGTTAGTATTATTACACAAGTAAGATTTTTCAAAAGCACCAAAATTAACTTAAGCTACAAAACAATACTGAAACATGCCTGCCAATAATGTTAATAACTGATTCCTTTTTGTTTTTATCCACCCCGGTTTCATAATCATAGACATCATTGCTGCAAAAAATGAGCCATTTTTAGAATCTTAAATGAAACATTGCAGCGGTATTCATATCGGAAGAACATCATGTAATTGAAAATTTCCAATCACCTCAAATTGAGCCAAGCAATGATGAGAACTGATGCAAACAAGAGCAAAAGATAACGCTTGGCAGAGAAAAAGCCAGTTTGAAAATATGCTGCAGCAGAGCCTACCTGCCCGAAAATGCGAAGAAGTTGAAAACTGAAATTCAAATAAATAAAATAAGACGAACAAAATCACACAAATATGTGACAAATAAGCACAAATCAATAACCATTAAATATAATTGATGCTCAGATGAGCGAACTCTTTCAAAAAAAATAAATAAAGACTCGGTTTTTCTGGTAATCTATTTAGCACAGAAACCGGCTTCGAAAGAAAAGAACGTTTACGACTTGAAGAGAAGACTGTTCGCAAGTAGAAAACACTACTAGAATTGATACTCACGGTCAGAGGCACCATTGCCACAGAATATATAGGTAATTTGGCTGCCCTCCATATGAGGGTCGTCCTGGACATCCCATCCGCTTCGCCTTCTTCCTTTTCCGCCGCCCTAAGGCTGACAGCAAGCGGTTGGGATGAACATTTCAGTGCCGAAAGATGCCCATGTGTTTTTTCACNTGAAGGTTTACGACTTGAAGAGAAGACAGTTCGCAAGTAGAAAACACTACTAGAATTGATACTTACGGTCAGAGGCACCATTGCCACAGAATATATAGGTAATTTGGCGGCCCTCCATATGAGGGTCGTCCTGGACATCCCATCCGCTTCGCCTTCTACCTTTTCTACCGCCCTAAGGCTGACAGCAAGCGGTTGGGATGAACATTTCAGTGCCGAAAGATGCCCATGTGTTTTTGCACTTACTATCCATTTCCTACAGCTTGTAACTGGCGGAAAGACTCTATAGCAGGGAGGAGGTCGAAGACAGGGGCCGGAAACAAGTGGGAAGAAGCAAGGATGGTGAAATTTTCCAGCCACAACTGATCCCATGATGAGTAAGCGCGCGTTGAGGAGGTGCTACATGATGCAGGCGAAGCTCAGGTAAGGCTTAGGTTTTCCGACAGCAGTCTTGACTTGGTTGGTCCTCTCAAATGGATTAGATAAGGAGATTAGATGCAGCTCGGTCAATGCGACACCCATGGTTCAGGTTAAAAGCTTAAAAATTACATTGGCACATAGCACTCAAAATTTATCTATTAATATATTTCACATCTAAATTTTAATATTTACAAAAAAAAAACTGTTTGTTTTTTTTTTTTTAGCTTCCATTCCCTTCACAAACCCGCAACATTTCCTCTCAACTTCTCCAACTTCCCTACTACAAAACCAACCGGCCAACCCCTCTCCTTTTCATGCCACAAAACCACACACCCAATCTCTCCCTCTCCCTCTCATTTGCATGCCGACGACGCTGCCCTTTTCATCAAAACCCATAGGGCTCGGCCTCTCCTCAACTCGCACAATCGAGAGTAACACCGTGCCGACCACCCTCTAAGTTCCACAATCGGCACCCCACCGACCATCCCTCCATTTTAACTGAAAGAAAGGTTGGAGACAAAGGGTCTGTTTGACGCAGCTTATATATGCATTCGGCGTTTTCGGAAAGCTGGGGTGGCGTTTGAAAAACACGTTCGGGCCAACGGTGGAAATACACACGTAAGGGTTTATATTATTATTCGTTGCTTCATTTGCCGCTCTGAGCCCCCTGCATTCAGCATTTAGGTATAGATTATTACTCCGCTGCCCTCTTCGATCCCGTCTCGCCCCCTTCGATCCCGTCTCGCCCCCTTCGATCCCGTCACGCCCCCTTCGATCCCGTCTCGCCGTCGTTGCCCTAGATCTGTGATCAGACTCCCCTAATATCGTCTCTGCTCCTCGATTCCGTTTGTGATTGGAATCTTCAATCCCGTGCACCCCTCAGCTCGAAAGTTTTTTTAAATTTCTTTGAAATTTTTGTAGGTATTGTTCGACTGAAATTTTTTAACTGTTGGGAAATGCAATGATCGTTGCTTGGGATCGTTTGTATGAAATTTTTTAAGTGTTGGGAAATGTCTGTGATCTCGTCTTTGCTTCTCGTTTGTCTGAAATTTTTTAACAAGAAATTTTTCTTCAAAAGGTTGTCTGGGATCGTGGTCGAAATTTTTTAGCTGTTGGGAAATGTTGTCATATGAAAGATTTGTTTTTCTTCAAAACTTTTCTTGGGATCCTCATTTTGGCATTGTTGGAATGCAGAGATGTTCGTTTTGGGTGAATCATTATTTGGCTGATCTTTATTTGGCATTGTTGAATGTTGTCATATGAAAGTTCAGTCAAACATTGTTTGTCTGATCTTTATTTTGGCATTGTTGGAATGCGGTGAAATTTTCTCTATTGTGGCAAGTTTTTTAATTGCATAGAATCCAGAGATGTTCCTTTTGGGTGGGTGATTTTGGCATTGTTGGAAAGCATTAAAACAATCATATACATGGAATAGCATATATCACATTGTTGGTTGTAACGAATGCTCTATCAATTACATGCAATAGCTGCAATATGTGGTTGACAGTATTTGTTGTAGTGTCTGGTTTAATAGCTGCATTAGATGAGCTGTAGAAAGCTGCATTGGTTGATAGTTTTTTTCGGGTTAGTTGTCTGTATTGGTTGCTAGATGCAGAAAGTTGTATTGGCTTTAAAAGTTTAAACTGGTTACTAGTTACAGAAATTAAAGATGGAAGGTTTTGATGCATCAGCTTGTATTGTTGTTTCATATTTTACCAATTTGATAGTTATGTATTGTTGTTTTCAATTCTGATGCAGAAATTTTTTGGAGTTTTTGTTTTAGAAATTTATGCAGCTTGTTTATTTGCGAGCATGTTGTAGTAAGCTTACACATTTGAGAGCTTATTTATAGATATGTAATTTTATAAATTTGCTTAATAAAATTTTCGTGGATTGTCTTTTGTGGATGTAGGTCATTGGTCGAACCACATAAATCTCTTGTTACCAGTTTTTTTTGGGTAAATTGGAACGTTGTGAAAATGATGTTGTTTGTCGATGTTTATTGATAATATGCTCTTTTAGTTTTAAATTGCAAAATATAATTTCATAAGTTGTGGAATTGATATGGATGAAGTTGGGCTATTTTTTTTTACACATTTTAGCAAATAATTATTTTTCTTTGTTCCCTAGAGTTCAATGTCTAAGACGTCTGAAGGGGGTCCCCCGCAGTGTGGGATAAAGAAGTTGCCAATATATTTTGCGATCTATGTATTAAGGAAATTGAACTAAGGAATATGCCAACTACGTATTTTAATAAGGAGGTTGGCAACATTTTGCTAAGAGGTTCAAAGAATTGACTGGAAGAGATTAAGACATGCTTAAATTAAAAAACAAATGGGACCAATTGAAGAAAGAATAGAAAATATGGAATGAGCTGAAATGTGGCTCTATCGGATTTGGTTGGGAACCTATTAAACGAACTATCGATGCTTCAGATGAATGGTGGTCTGAAAGATAGGAGGTAATAAATACAAATGCCTTTTTTTAATTTCATTATTTTTAGTTAATGCCTAAACTCCTCTAATAAATGTCTTATATTCCAGGTAATGCCAACTGCCAAAAAATATAGGCAATGCGGAATTGAGCCAGAGTTCGAAGAAAAACTGGACATAATGTTTAAGGGGGTTGTCGCGACTTGAAAGAATTCATTCAACCCAAGTGAAATGAGATTTTTAGGAATACCAGATGACTTACCACCTGAATAGGTCATAATTGATGATGAATGGCCTAGTATTAACCAAAAGGAGATTGGAAAGTCCAATTCAATGTCCAAGAGGCTTAGGCTTGGCAGAATGACGAAAGAGAAGGATAGCTTCTTTAAAAACTTATTTCATGAACTAATTGCTGCTTTTTCAGCTCCACATCCCCCTGACAGCACCATCTGGGACTGTGTTGTCATTTTAGACACTATTCCAGAAGTAGCTGATATATGCTTTCAGGAAAAATGTATTAAAAAACTTGAGGACCCTACTCGTAGGCAAATGTTCGTGGCCTTACAGCCCGAGCTGCGCCTTGAATATTTACGTGTTCTAGTAGAAGAATGAGACTATTTTGTAAAAACCTGTGAGTAGATGTATTTCATTTTATGTACTTCATTTCCAGGTGCTTTATATTACATTTGATGTACTTTCTTTCCTAATGCTTGGAATTTCATTTTATGTACTTCATTTATTGATGTTATGTATTTCATTTATGTAATTTTCAAGATGCTTTATTTACTAGATGTATTTCATTTATGTAATTTTCTGCTAAATTATTTCATCCTAATGAATTTATAACTTCAGGATGGATCCACTATGAGAACGTTGTAAAAGAATGACATGGGCTGCAACAATAGCGATATTATTGTTGGAATATTACCGGTCCAGCACTAGACGGATACCACGTATGACATCTTCATATGTTGGGGACAAATGGGTGGGGTGAGATGCTTGCTCGACATCCAAGAAGGTTTAGTAGCATTTTTCGAATGAGGGCACCCATTTTTATGGATCTTCTACATGACTTATGTTGTAACCACAACCTCCAAGGTTCTTCTAGAACGACCACGTGCATATTGTGGTGGCCACTATGACACTTCACAACTTCATCTGACGACATCCCTCTCATTCAGATACGAACTTCGATATTGCTAATGATGATCCAATTATTGACTCCCTAGAACCTTCATGATCTCTAGCTGATAATGAGATCGAGTCTACTGAATATGAAACTCAGGACAGTGAGGGTGCTTTGAGGGAGTCTATAGCAGATGTTATATATGACAGCTAATCCAACAAGTCTTTCTTTTCTTCGTACATATGTAGATCAATTTTTATGTGTATTTTTTTTTTTGGTGTAAGTTCTAACATTCTTTTTTTTTTTGTTTTTTTCGCAGTTATACAAACATGTCTTCTAGAATATCAGTTACAGACAGATATATTTTGTGTTATTGTGGACTATCATCTCCGTTGCTCACGTCACGTCAGTCTCATAGCTTTGAGAGGCAGTTCTACGGTTGTGCCAAGGGTGTTTCAGCTCGTTGCGGTTTCTTCCGGTGGGCTGACAGTCTCACATATTACACTGTTAGCAGTCATGAGAATTCTATGTTTTCCCAAGTTGATAGTCCAGATGAGGACATACATAGTCAGAGTTTGAAATTAAATATTTTAATATTTTTCATTGTAGTTGTACTTGTCTTTGTCATTTTTTTATTTATTTTGGTACTCATAAGAGTGTGAGAACTTTATGTCATCTTTTGGAACTGATCTGTGATGGTTGTATGCTTCTGCACTATATGCTTATGTACTACCAATAAGACATTCTGAATAAGCTGCCCCAAACAGTTTTATCATACAAGGACAAGAATGTCATTTAACCACCAACAAGCTAATCTGAATAAACTGCTCCAAACAACAAGTCAGATTATTCTGATATCTGCAGATTATCAAATTATCAGAATAATTTACTTATCAACAGATTATAAATAATCAACAGTTGCACCAAACAGACCCAAAATCTATTAAAGGAATTTGAAATAGTGTTTTTTTTATTATTGTTCTTTTAAATATAAAAGTTTTGGTGTGAAATATGTTAATAGGTAAATATTGAGTTATATATATATATATATATATA
>JXCR01139575.1:239348-266063 GCA_002079205.1 Phalaenopsis hybrid cultivar
TATATATATATATATATATAAACCGCTACAAATTAATAGGGTGCACCTTGGGTTGTAAACGAGCCGAGCTTGAGCGAGCTCAGGCTTGACTCGTGTTCGGCTCGTTCGAAATAGCTCGTGTTCGAAATTGGTTCGTGCTCGAAATTTGCTTGTGAACAGTATGTTCGTGTTCGACTCGATTTAAATGTTCGTGTTTGTGTTCGACTCGAAATTGGCTAATCAAAATTAAATTGAAAAAAAATAGGTGTAAAGTGTGAGATTTGAACTTGGACCAAATGTATACAAAAAAATGCACTAACCACATTAACACATGAGATGTTATGATTTAAATTTAGATATAAATATATATAATATATTATTATATAAATAATATATTATTATATAAATAATATATGTAATATATTATTATATAAATAGTTATATATATATTTTTTATTTTGAGCTAAAACAAGCCGAACACGAGCGAACAAAGAGCTGTACGTGTTCGGCTCGTATACTTAACGAACGAGCCGAACACGAGCTGTTCGTGAACAACGAGCTTTTTTGACAGCCCTAGGTGCACCTGATGGAACCATAAGGGCATGTGCATGTGAGGCTTCAATATCCATAAAGACCCATCCCATGGGCCTTCAATGGACATGAGTAAGATAACGAAGGGTTGAATTTTCATTAGCAATAAAAATTAGGTGAGAATATTATGTTCAAATTTAACTAGAATAAATTTAAAGATCTTTAAATTTATTTTGAGATAAATACAATATAAAAATTAATTGATCATCTAAATATTAAATTTATTTCAGTTGAAATTTAATGGTTTTGAAACTTATCTTGATTAAATTTTAAGCTTAATTTCTACTCGAAATTTTCTCCATATAATTTTAATAATATAATTGAGTTGTCGGGCAGGACGAGATAGTATGTCGTCTACATCACCTTTAAATCCATTTGTTCGGAAGATTTGGAGCATTTGAGCTCTCAATGTGAGATGATTTTCAAATATAGGTTGGAGAGGGGTAACATTTTTTATGATTGATTGACTCTAATCATTTCAGTTGAGGTGATTGACACTAAAAAGTATTGGAACTTTAACTAGCTTTTTTCTATTTAAAAAAAAAAATTATTGTGCAGCAACTATTTAGTCTGTAAAGTGCAAATTATGATCTATTCAACCCAGTTTATCTCACACTTTATTGAGAACAGGAGAAATTAGAAGTTTATTTTTATTTTTTATTTCTTTGTAATTTTATCTTAGCATCTATTTATCAACATTTATCATATCAGAAAGTTACATACATAGCTCTAAATTCTTATGTATTTACTTATCTCACGTCTAAACTTTAATTTTTACAACCTAAGTGCCCTAACCTATGTATCAAATATGGACTACACTATTTCCACCTGTTCATACATAGTCAAAAGTGTTGTAGGTGTTAAAGTCAAAGTTTGGGTGTGAGATAAGTAATTACATAACAATTGGATGCTACGTATGTAAATTCCCTTTATCATTTTTTGATATTTTTTGCATTATATTTTATCAATTTTATGTTAATATTCCATCAAATTTATCAGTGTCATTCCAAAGATCAAATGAAAAATGTTGTGGATATTTTTAAAATTAAAACTTGTGCCCCCACTGAAGAAAAATTATGACTCCACCCATATATAAAATGTTAAATATCATCGTTAACCTTTCTTAAGACTTTAAAGATAAAAATATAAAATTTTAATAAATGAGCCAGCTTCTTAGGCTAACAAATCAAGTCATAGTTGTCTTGAGTCCAGCTTGTTAGCACATTGAGCATAGCTCACAAGCCACTTATAAAGTTGAGTATGAGCTGGCTCGCAAGTTGGGTTCACAACTCATTATTCATCATTTACACTAAGATCATATCAATGGTTAGATCATATCAATGGTTAGAAAGGGACGACCTAGAGATCTCCCCTTGGCTCGGGGCAGTAGCTTAAAATATATCTGATGATTGAAATTATTTCTGTACTTTGTTCAAAAAATTTCAGCAAGCAAACATTATAATTTTTTTAAAAAAATTAAGTTGTGAATTCTTATTGGAAATCATTATGGGTCTCCCTTTATCTGGGACAAAATTGGGTTTACTTCGGGTCAGAGTAGCCGGCCGTTTTGTCGGAAGCCACATGGTGGGAGGGGAAGTTGTGCATGGCAAGCCTCACCGACTTATAAATATATATAATCTTAAGAAAATTTTGACGGTAATGCTGATTTTCCCTTCTACAGATCCAAATAATAGACTAATTAAGTTTCTATATTTTTTAAAAATTATATATTTTTTATTTCAATCAACCTAATGGGCCCAAGGAAGGAAGGAATCTGTAAAATTTTCATAAGATTTACCATTAATATATCGTAATTATGTGGTACCTTGTGGGCATACCTTCCTTTCGTAACGTCACTTTCAATATGTTGGCATCGATACCGCCAAATGAGGCTGTCAATTACTTCAGAAGAGCACGCCGACAAAGTTCAAGTTGATCAATAATTAATATACAACAACATTAAAAAAGTAAGATTCGTAAACTCATTTACAAATCATTAAATCATTCAGTCCACACGCCAGCTATGCAAATCTAGTATTTAATGCAAGCTATTATGTATAGTAAATAGCTTTGTTATTTTTATTCATATCTCGAGATAGGTGAAGTATCTGTTCATAAAAATGAAAGGAACCAATAAATCAATCACTAAATTGCTCCGCACTTAAATTTCCATCATAGTTCTTATGGAAAGGGAGAAACAAATGAGAAAATATAACCGAAAAAGAAGCCTAAAAAGAGTGGAAAGAATGAGAAAAGTAGAAATCAGAAAACATACTTTTGTTGTTATAACAAGAAAGAAAAAATGACATGACATAAAATGATTACATATGTGGTCTTTATATAGACCCCTGTGGGTTAGATAAGTGGTCAAGAATAGGTTACATAAGCTATGTAATTTTTTGAGTATCTCGAGTAATAGTATTACAACTAGTCTCGCGGCATAATAAACCAAAGTGTCTGAAGGGATTTAGTAAATTAATTAGTGGTAGGAATATATGTAACATTGACTATGTTAAGGAAAGTTTTGTGTTCAGGAAAGTTTGGAGGAGATGCTTTATAGGGGAAATTTTGTTCATTAAAGATAATATCCATTGAGATATAATTTCACCTATGGTGGGATTAAAACATTTGTACCCTTTGATATTGTTAAGATAACAAACAAAAACACATCAGAAAATTTTTTGCTACAATTTGTTTCTCTGGAAAAGAAAGCACAATCATTCACTCTTATGGTGTTGATGGTCTAGGATAGTGTTGTACAACATTTGATAAGGTGATTTATTATTGGTGGTTTTAGATGACAAACAATTTATTAAATATATAGCTGCAAGAACAGTTTCTAATCAGAAGGATAGAAGAAGTTTTGAATCTATTAGAAGAACAACTGTAGTCTCTAGAATGTGTCTATGCTTGCATTCAACAATTATATTATGTTGGGGAGTATAAGGATAAGAAGTTTGATGAATAAGATCATTGTTACTAAGATATTGTGTGAAGAGTTGATTCCTAACTCACTTCCACTATTCGTTCCTAAAATTTTTATATGAGCTTTAAATTGGAGCTCAATGTATCTTTTAAATTTTATCAAGTTAGAAAAGCTTCAGTTTTGTAGGATATATCCAGGAATATCTCAAGTAATCATCTGCAAAAATTACATAGTATTTATAACCTTGAAAGAAAAAGATTAGGAAAAGGTAACCAAACATCTAAATGAATTAATTCTAAAGGTTGATAAGTATGATTACCTGAAATTAATATGGAAGACGATGGTGCTTAGTAGTAATGTAAGAGTTACAAAATGAGCACTTGCTACAGAAAAGAAGTTGTGGTTTTTACATAGAAATAATAGTCGTAGAATGTTGATTTGCGTGCTCTAATCTTCTATACCAAGTGTTAGGAGATTGGGCGGCAACTAGAAGAGCTTGAGTTGAAGAAGTTATAAGATTCATACCATTTTGGCATGACCCTTAGAGTATAATTTTCGTGGTTATAATGATGCAATAACCATGAGTGTCGAAAGTGATAGAACAATTATTATCTATTCCTACCTGAGAAATAAAAAGAAGATTATGTGAAATATGTAGACAAAGCTTATAATTGGGAGTAGGAAGCAACCCTTTTCCAGAGTTGTGTATGGGAGCAGATTCATCGTTACCAACTAGTACTTGATTATCACCATTATAAGATGTGGATTGTTCCATTTTGTTAAGATCAATCATAAGATGTGTGGTGACACCCGTGTTGAGATACTAATTAATGTCAGAGGTTGTGCATATAATGAAGTTTGTATTATCCCGTCTAGTTGTCGGTTGATGTTCAAATTAATTCTATGCTGGCGTTGGTTTGCAATATGCCCTTTCTTGTTACATATTTCACATATGAAAATATTTTTTCTATAATTCATCACTGATGAAGATCCAATTAAAGCTATCGACATCAAAATCAAATGGATTTGATGCAACAAAGTTTGGTTTGTTCAAATTGACCAAAAAATTTTGAGATGACTCAAGGATCAAGTTTAAGTCCAATGACAAATTCGGATAATAATTTATTTTTTTATCAAAATGTTCATTTGTTGAAGCATAATAATAAAGTATTGAGACTTAAATCAAGGCTTGTAGAAATTATTTTGACTTTAGAGAGTTCAGATCTTTTTGGATGGGATAAATGTTTCTAATTTATACTTTGCGTCTTGATTTCATGATTTAAGGGCACCATGCATGCATATGCTTGCCAAGAGAGGCTTTGGTTTGTTAAAGAGCCCCAAAACGTCTAACAAGCTGACTGTGGCTCCCCAAGGACTTATATATACAGTTGATATGTGAGGAAGATGAAAGAAGATGATTTGATTTGCTTAGTAGTCCAATTTAATTTAATTATATCATTTTCTATGTGATTATATATTATAAAAATTTTGTATAACCGTATAACATGCCAAAAATTTATATTTTTAACACCACAATTCAAATCTAAAGAAATAAACAAAATAAAATTGGCATTTTTTTAAAAAATTCTAATAAACGAGAATTTCATAGTTATTTGTTCTTTGTAAATACAAATGTATAATTTAAATAGTTTTTTTTAATAAGATGAATTGCCCATAAGACTTTTTGGTGAACTATAAATTATTTTAGCTCACTTACTAAAAAAAATTAATTTATTCCAACATATGAATTCAATTACATATGTTTTTTAATTAACTGGCAAAATTTTACAAAAAGTAACTACTACTTTATCTTAATAGGTCTAATGACTCAACGACCATATATAACTGAAATCAGTCGGTGACTCAGTGCTCAACTTCAAATTTTAATAATCACATCTTTGAAATCTGTAATAGCTCTAAAATAATCATAATTTTTTTATTTTTATAAATGTATTCAGAATAGTACAAAAATCCTTAGTTTATGCTAAACTTTGTCTTATTATTAATGAGCCGGAAAAATAGTTTATGATTGATTATAGAATCTTACGTTAAATCCCTTTTTAATATTTATTAAAATATTATTTTGAATACAGAGGTTTAGTCTCTTAAATTATATCAATGAAATCATAATCATAAACGTGCAAATTTCAACTTATTAATTAAATTATAGGTGCCGGTATAAGTTCGGCGAAAGGACTTGTCCATGTCCTACTTGCCGCATTGCAGCCTTTCCACAAAAGACTTTTTCGAGGATCAAAAGAGAGAGCGACGTCAAGCCGGCCAAGATAACAAGAACGGTCTTTTCATTCACTAATCACCACATCCAAAATACACCCACCAATCAACATGTTGTACAGCTGGGCGCTGGTTGATAAGCTCATTGTGCGAGCGGGCGTGGGAGGAGGGGACCAGCCATGAAAGCGACGACTCTTGATGTTGATTAGTTTTGATTCAGATTTTCTTATAAAATTAGCAGTCCAGCGAATAAATTTGAAGGCTGAAACGATTTAGTACTCCAGTGGATCCCACAGTCACGCCCTTTTTGTCATTATCTCAAGCAGCCCTTTTTGTCATTATCTCAAGCAGCCCTTTTTCTGTTTTTATTTTAATTTTAACTTTTTTAAGATCGGTTGATTGCCTTCATAGATGAAAGTGAAGATGATAAAGAAGAGCGAACGAATAAAGAAAAAAAAATAAAATAAAATAATTGAATGATTAGACTAAACAAATAAAAATGTAGGGAGAATTCTCATAATATTATCTTCATGAGGGGAATTGGAGATTATGATGGGAAACACACCTAATGAATAGAGCATAAATTTAAAGAGATAGATGGATAGAGAGAGGGACATGAGAACGAACACTAAATATAGAAGATTTATTCATAGAGTTATGATCTCCTATTTATGGAGAAATGAGATATAATATAGTAGTTGACTATGGATCAGCCTTTATTTGGCCTTTAAGTCGACATAAGTTAGCTTGGTTGGCTTGATTTTGTCGGTCGTCGGTCCCGAGCTGGCAGTCGACTATGGATCCACAGATGAGAGAATCGTGTCTATGAGATAAAACTAGGCTATCAGGTACAGAATAAATTGTCATAATTTGATAGATAGTTTACTCCTCAACATGGGGGATCCTGTGAAACGTTATGCTAAGTGTGTTGTGGTTAGTTGTCGACCCGGAAGGATGAGTCTGAGTGGCTTCTCTATTTGGCTCATCGTACTTTGATTCAATTGACTCTTGTTTAGTCAATCTTCTCTTGATAAGCCTTCATCCTCTAGCTAAGGGTGGTTGCACTTTGTTAAGCAAGCTATCCAGTTTTGTTGGTGGACACTTAATCTTCTGGTACTAAATCCTTGTCTTTTGCTCGCAAGCCCCACTGTAATGTGCTCCTTTGTATCTAAAGTTTATTGGACTTCCTCGAGATTCATGTTGGTACTTTTTTGTGGGCTATGTGATAAGTAAAAAATGAATATCTAAAAGGATCAAACCAATTCGTCCTTCACAAATTCACGAAGAAGACTTATAAAACTTCTTCACATATAACTAGATAATTAAATTTGTAATTAACTATTTTATTTATTATGAGCACATTAGCACTCCAAGAAAGAACATGTTCCTTTGATTAATTATAATTTAGGAGATAATCAAGAATATTATCTATTAAATAAA
This sequence comes from Phalaenopsis hybrid cultivar, assembly GCA_002079205.1. Classification (NCBI taxonomy): domain Eukaryota; kingdom Viridiplantae; phylum Streptophyta; class Magnoliopsida; order Asparagales; family Orchidaceae; genus Phalaenopsis; species Phalaenopsis hybrid cultivar. Next base: position 246,520 of record JXCR01139575.1, read on the forward strand.
TTTTACGTGTTCTAGAAACTTTCAATGGAACCAGTAATGGATGATATTATCATTTTAATAGGGGTTATTTCATACTTTAATGCAAAGCTTATGATGAGTCATCACATCTCAATAGATAGTTGAATATCAACAAGTGTCTACAAAATTATTGAAAAAAAAAAAGAGAAAAACTACTATTCATCCCTCCCGCAACATGACTCCTTTCTCTCCAACGTGTCCTATTGAATGTCATATATTTTTCTTTAATTCTAATAGATTAAGATAATCTTTTATACAATATCTCAAAATATTTTATTTTTAATGTGTATAAAAACAATAAAAAGACTAAAAATCTGCTTAATCTTTCATTCCCTCTTACTTACTCTCTTACATCTCTCTCAATCGATTCTGATGGACTACCTCAATCTCCCCACCACCAAACCTCTACTGCTCAAAAATCTTTGTTGTCACCGCCGCTGTTGACAGTGATGCTGGCATAAACTCTAACACCAACTTTTTCTTCATAGCAGCCCGCTCACCGCTAATTTCTCGTCATGTTGTCATTTCCTTGGCGAAAGTTAAATCTATGGGCGAAACCAACCTCTTTTTTGAGGGAGCAAATTACCCCTAGATCCAACATGAAAAAGGGGCTAGGGAAACGAAGATCGAAGTGATATTTCAAGAGCGACAAAACTAATATTTCAAAAGGGGTAAGAAAACCAAACTGTGCTACTTGGGTCCGCCCTAGTTACATCTCACTTGTGTAATATTGATTTCAGGTATTTAATGACCAATAAAATTTTGTAACTTACATTGATATAGTGAAATCATTTCAATTGGGCAGACTCCGTGGTTTTTGCATTTTCAAGTTTTCTACTTAAAAACTCTTACTATCTTTTCTGTCAATTTTCTTTTTCAGTGTGTGTCGATCGTATCTTCATATAACACCAAAACGTTAATATATCACTCTACTGTCAGGAATTTATGAGCGCACAACAGTATATAAATATAAAAACTTTAAGTGAAAATATATAAATAAATAGAAAATCTATTTTACATATCGTGTACTCAAGAATGGTATGCACGGGTCTCAATGCAATATGTAGTTTGCTCCCGTCGAATTGGTTACTCTCGGTCGACTTTTCCCTCCGACGGAGGACTTTCCTTTGACGGAGGACATTTTCCTTCGACAGATAACCTTTTCCCCTAATGGAAGACTTCTCACATGGACGGAGGGTTTTTTCCTCCGATGGAGGACGTTTTACTCCAACCAGCGCACGAACCTAACGACCCCCCTCACTTCGACAAACAAAAAAGTCAGAATGATAGATGCTGCTGATGAAAATAAAAATATCATAACTGAATGTTAAAAGCACATAACATGGATTATCATTAAGAAATTATGAGTTCAAGTTTTTTTTATTTATAAATCTCATTTTCCTTCATGCAGATGTCACTATCAATGAGCAAGAAAATTGAGAAACTTAATATGTATATTTAAGAATGGTCTATATGGGTCTCGAGGCAATCCGCAATCCGTTCCCGTCAAATTGACTACCCTAAGCCGACTTTTCCCTACGACGAAGGAATTTTCTTTGATGGAGGATCTTTTCATCCAACGGAGGACCTTTTCCTCCAATGGAGGACTTCTTATCCCGACAGAGGACATTTCCCTTTGACAGAGGACTTTTTCCTCCAATGAAGGACTTTCTTTCGAATGGCCACCAGAACCCGACGACTCCTCCCCACAGAAAAACTCTAGAATAGAAGATCCAACATATGAAAATAAATATACCAAAACCGAATGCGAAAAGCGCTTAGTAGAGAGTATCATTATTGAATTATGAATTCAAGATTTATTTAATTTATAAATTTTGATTGTCCTCATTGCAACTGTCACTATCATTGAACAAGAAAATTGAGAAATTTAATATTTATACTCAAGAATGGTTTGCATAGGTCATGAGGCAATTTGATGTCTCACTATGAGAAAACTGTTAATTAGCATCAAAATTTGCATCAAACTTATTTCTGGCATAAAATTAGCAACTGATTAGCATCACCCCTTGTTTCCACTTCCTGCAGCATCAACAAAGGCAACTTGTGTTGAGTAGAAAACACTAAAACAAAACTACTGCATCAAATTAGTACCACATCTATGACACAAATATAAATTCAAAGTACTAAGTGGATGAATAACAGATTATATCTAGGAAGAAAATGATTAACTGTCGAGTTTTTGGCTAGTGTTGAAGAGTTCGTGCACGTGGCATCACGTTTTCCTATTTACTTTTCAAAAGGTAGGTTCTGATGCCCCTGAGCAAAGCACAAGAATCAAGCATACTTGACACCTGTCGAAGTGAAGTTGGACCTATACTGCAGAGAATTTAAACCCAGTTATTGGTATTGGACTTCTCATGATGAATTTGAGCTAGATGTTCAATACGATCATGCTGGATCTTCATCAAGTTATGCCCCTCCAACTGTTCGCAATTCAAGCATGTATAAGGAAATGATCAATGAAGCAAGCAAAGCTCTTTTTGTTGGGGGCGTGCCTGATTATAACCAAGAACCGAACATTTTAGCTCAAAAATTCTATGAACTATTAAATGCTGCCCAACAACCATTGTGGGGAGTATGCACTTCGCACACAGAGTTAACAATAATCCAAAGAATGCTGAGCATCAAATTTGATTTCGACATACCCTAGAAATGCTTTGACTAGATAGCAACATTATTAAAGGAGAAAAACCGTACTGATAATTTAGTATCAGAAGATTTGTACATAATTAAAAAGTTAGTGAAGAAGTTGGGGCTACTATCTGAAAAGACAGATTGCTGCGTCAATGACTTTATGTTGTGTTATAAGAAAAATGCAGATTTTGTAGTGCTAAAATGTTCAAACCAAGGGGGAGAAATAGTAAAAATTAGAAGAATATTCCTTACAAACGTCTCTTTTATTTTCCTCTCATTTCACAGCTCCAACGACTGTTTGCTTCAATGCACACAGCTCCCCACATGATATGACATAATACTGGATTTGTTAGTGCTAATACAATGACACATCCCTTAGCTGGGGAAGCTTCGAAACATTTTAACTACATTTATCCGAATTTTGCAATAGAGCCACACAATGTTAGGTTTTTCTTATGTGCAAATTAGTTCACACCTTACAATCGTGTTCCAACACCCTATTCTTGTTGCTCAGTTATTAGCGCATCATATAATTTGCCCCTGATATGTGTAGGACTGTGTGGTTCTTATTTATAATTTCAATCATATCAGGTCCACATAACCCAAAGAGTAAAATTGAAGTGTACATACAACCTCGTCTAGATGAGCTACATGTATTGTGGGGAACCGAACTATTGACTTATATTGCAACGAAATAAAAACTTTTCCTCAGAGCTGCTCTTATGTGGAAGATTAGTGATTTCCCGATTTATGACATTCTATCCGGCTGGAACACAACCAGAAAATTAGCATGCTCCTACTGCATGGACATATCTAATGCATTCCCTTTGAAGCATGGAAGAAAAAATTTCCAATTTGATTGTCACTGAAGACTCTTAGCATTCAATCACCCATTCCAGAGGAATAAAGATTTATTTTTCAGAAATAGTGTTAAAGTATCAAGTCTGCACCTACGGATTAGAGGAAGTGATTTATTGTATATGATTAGGGAAGTTCCAATGATCACTGAGAGGCTGGAATTTGCCTCAAGTCGTCTTCCAAATTATGATGTTACACATAATTGAACGAAACATAGTATTTTTTGGGATCTTCCATAATAGAAAACCAATATATTAGGCATAATCTGGATGTTATGCATATTGAGAAAATATTTTTTGATAATACATTTAATATTATTCCAGATTTCAAGGGAAAAACCAAGGATAATGTCAAAACAAGAATGAATTGGAAGGAGTATTGCAAGAGGAGGGGGGGTTAGAACTATAAGAAAGAAACACATGTAAAGTAATAAAGCCCAAAACTACATATTGTCTCACGTTGGATCAATGAAAAATAATCTTTGAGTGGCTGCATTCCTCAAAGTTTTCAAGTGTTTGTGCCTCTAACATAGATTGATGTGTTAATTTAGGGACAGGGAAAATAATTTGTATGAAGAGTCACGATTGTCATATTTCATGTTGTGCTTATTATCAATTGCAGCCATTGTTTTTCCAAAGCCAATACTCGATCCATTGATTGAAATTAGTACATTCTTCAAAGTTCTGTGCATGCACTTTGGATATTTATTCTCTAAGAAGTTATGACATAAGTATTTCATTATTGCTATGAAAGCTTGAACAGATATTTCTCTTGGGTTTTTTGACTTAATGGAGCATCTTCCCATTCACTTGTGTCATGAGTTTATATTGGGGAAACGAGTGCAATACATGTGGATGTATCCCTTTGAGAAGTATGTCTTTAGTTTAGTGTGAACTGTTATCTTTTTTTTTTTAAATGACCAAATTGTGCAGATTTTTGAATAAAGTAAAAAGGTTGTTAAGAATAAAACACGTCCAAAGGGTTCAATATGTTAGTCATGCCTATTATAGGAGAATAACTTTCTATCATTATTACTTTGATCGAGGGCAACATATGCATGAAACTCTTGGTCAGATGTCTTTGCAAACAAAATTTTTGGCATTCCAGATATCTGGTGAACCATTAGGTAGGCATCACATGCGCTACCTAAATGATAGAGAGCTTCGAGCGACTACTTTGTATGTTCAACCGAACTACACAAAAGTACAAAAATTCCTATAGTAAGATTAAATTTAATAAAAATTCTCTGCATTATTATCCTGAACGCTATGCAAATTAACTCAGACATACAAATCACATTGATGTCAATAGGTTATCTACCGAGAGCTTAAACAAAAATAATGATTGCTTTTGTAAGCAAGAAGAGATCGAAGAAGAATTTCCAAAATGGATCAGATTGCTAGTACTTTGAAGTAGGTTTTTTAATTCACCAGTATGTTTTGTAGTTTTAATCTACAAATTAAAACTAATCATGCTTTGGAAATTCTACTAGGTTATTTATGCTAGAAGTAATGGAGTTACAGACCAGGGCTTGTTATATCTTACTTGGGGGCCTAATCACAGTGTTAAGACATGACACACATTTGAAGTTAATGGTTACAAATTTCACACAAGCACCTGGTGTGAAGGAAAACAGACTTATAATTGTTGTGTGTGTGAGTTAGGGGAAACATACATAAATAATGAGATCAACTATTATAACATGTTAAGTGACGTTGTTCACTTACAATATCTGAGTTATGGTTAACACAATGCCTAAATATTCAACTTTGAGTGGTTTGATCCTGTTCTTAATTTAGGAAAACAAACAATCAATCTGTATGGTATTACTAAAGTTAAAATGAATAGAATATATGCAAAATATGACCCATTTATTCTGGTCTGTCAGGTTAGTTAGCTTTGTTATGTTTGATAACCTAGTCGAGCAAGAGATAAACTTGATTGGGTTGTTGTTTTGAAGAATAGATCATAAAAAATAGGTCATAATGCAAAATATTATCGAACATATTCACCAAGAGCCAGTTATGTCTAATTTTCATATTCAACTTAGCTTAATTGAGGAGGAGTTACTGCTAGAGGATACCACGGGGCCTCGTGAAGAAGTCCATATGGATGAAAATGATGATGAGGTTGAGAAAGAAATTTTAAGTACTTCAATATTTGGATCACTGAATGAAATAGAATAAAAACTGGTATTTAGTTCTTACACTTTCTTGTGTGGTTATTGGATTTTTCATGTTGGCATTCTACACTGTTCTCATTTTACTGCTAAAGGATACCACAGGGCTTCAATTTACTATTCTGTCTTATATTACATACTAATCCCGCTTATTAATTCTACATTTTTTTTCTTTTGCAGATGGTTGGTACCCTGCCCCCAAATAGACCCCCCGTTCACAGGACTTTGGGGAACACTTATCGAAGGCTGAAGAAGGTCATAACTAGCGCTGACAGGTAAACACTTGTGCAGCCACTCCGATGACCCCTTCTGCAGCCCCTCCTCCTGCACCAAGTCCCTCACAGGCACCACCTCCCACTCCTGCACCTTATTTCTGCCCAAATTCTTCATATGATGAGCCAGACCCCTTTTCTTCTGCATCTGAGATGGATAACTCCGCTAATAGAGTCTATATTGTGTCATAGAGTGACTTGTAAGTCAAATATATTTGTACAATAAAGTAATTTCAAATTTCATTCCATTTTATAATGTAACTAATGTTTCATTTGTAGGTTTTGCCCCTCTAGGTCACCCATGATCATAGAGATCATCTGAAGTATGTATGATCAGTCATTTCTTACATGAAGGCAGATTCTGATTGCGACTCGGGATCTGCATTTTATGGAGTTTGAGGTATGATATGTTAATTTGGAGTTGAATGCTAATTCCTATATTTTTATACTAATCTAACTTACATAAATTCTAATTCATAGAGGTCTTTTTACTGGTTATCAGAACATCAACAGTAGATCCGACAAATTTTTGAAATTTGTGCTAAGCATAGTCTTGGGGACATGTTTACTACAGTGCAGAAGAAAGAACAAAGGCTCTCGTGGGTTGGTTGGGAAGTCTGGACTGAGTTGAACCGAGCACGGGCTTCTTTGGAATACCAAAGGAAGAGATAGACAAATCAGCAGAATCAGACAACAGAGGGAGCCATGTGGTTCGCGCTCCATATTGGAGGTTCGATCCTCCACATAGAGCACTACCGGAGACTGATAAGATTATCTCAAAATAAAGAATCTTACAGATTTACGTAACTATGTAACTCTTATATTTTTCTGATCATTTAGAAAGTTAAGATGCTTGACTGAGAGACATCCAGTGCAAAGTTATATGTCCTCACACACCAGCGAGCACACAACAGTTGGTATCCGAGCACTCTCGACGTGTTAATGTGAGTTAGAAAAATGCAATTTTATATTTTTGTGGGGCTATTAATATGTCAATTAATGTTTAAAATGTAAGTTAAGGTTTGAATTTTGTTATGCAGGAGGAGCACGGGCAGCTTCGGGAGACACAGAGGGAGATTTCCAGCCAGACATCATTGTCTGCAAAAATCAGTGCTAGCTAGTCTACGCCTGCTCAGTCTGATTTTGAGTTGTAGATGTAGATGACGAGGAAGAAGAGGAGAGCACATGACCTAAGAGCAAAGGGGATATGATTTGTGGTCGAGCGCTCCCGTTCATCTGTGGGTGTCCCTAGTGATGTGGTGATTTTTTTATGCGTTATAAATATTTTTCAACACAACACATAAGACTGTTGTACTAAAAAATATGCAAATTACCCAAAATAAAATTTACTTAAGTACAATATGTTTTCTCTTTTAAAATATCTAAAGCTCTCACTCCTAGTGAATTTAGATGCACTTTCAATTTCAAATCGTCACTAGGTTGCAAACGCAAATATACGTATCGCTCAAGTAATAAAGGGCTATAATGGACTCCCGAGTATCGATCTCACAGAGAGGTGAAAATTTGTTTGGAAATTCACTCAAAAGCACAATATTTAAACTATAGAAAATTTAAGCAAGAAAATAGGTTGAAGTTTGTGTAATGCTACTAAAGAAAACTAAGTTTACTACACTAATCCCTAAACTTCAAAGCTAAATTTACTAAAAACTAAACTAGGTTTTGTGACGAAAAGTTTAAATTTAAGAAAACATGATTTCCTTTACAACGAGATTATAGTTACTCAATCGTTAAATTGAATAAAATTGTATTGTGTCAATTTATTTATCTTTTTTGCAAGTGATATATTGGTTAATTCAGTATGTAATCCCTAAATTTGCGGTTAGGCTGGGAATATACTAGCTCTCACTCCAGTGTTCCCACGTTTACCTCGTCTGAGGGCTGATATCTCGCTTTAGTTTCCAAACGCCTGGACCAAATTGAAGATTTTAATTTGTTACTCTAAAATCTCAAATTCTACGCCCATCAATGAATATTTTCCTATTTATTTGCACTCAACCTCCATGAAATCAAATGTGACTCTTACTTTATTGTGGAAAGCATAGTCTTTTTGGATTGTATGTTTCATAACAAATTTTAACAATTCAATTAGTCAGATCGAAAATTAAATGAAGTTCGCGATGTTTGGATCATCACAAATATGAAATTAAAATATTGCACAATAACTTGATTCTTCACTTAACCATTTCTCTTTGTATGGAGAATGAAAAAGAAATCTACTTAAAATTCATAAGGAAGATACGACAAAACGTGGATATTATGTATAAAAGCAATTTTACAAAACAAGAAATAAAGTAAAACAACTTAACTCGATCTCTTTCCCAAGCGAATCCCTTGAACTTCCTTTGTATCTATTTCTCTCTTTATAATAACACTCAAATCTCTCTTAGAAATATAAGTAAGAAGAAATGTCTCACTTTTCTTATCCTCTTACAACTCTTAGAGATACTTGCACACTCTCCACCAACTTAGAACTCACGCCCCACTCACTAACTCTCTAAAGACTCACACTAACCCCCTCATTTTGACATTAAAAGAAAACATTATTTTATAATGTTGGGACGAATTTCCCAAGAGTCTTCATAGGCACCTCTTCAAAATCACTCAAAATACAATGCATTTGTGAAAATAAATGTCTCTGGCGTTTACATGCCGAAATCTGACGCGGTCTTTTCCGTAATCTTGCGCTCGCACCTAGGCGCCAGTTTAATTTTTGGAAAACTCCACTTTTGACTAAAAATTTTGCACTTTTTGCATCATTTAATCTCCAAATGCTTAAACTTGGTAACCTACAAGAAAACATTAAAATACAATTCTTTAAAGTGCAATATCACTAAAAATAAGCCTTAAAAATACATATGAAAAATTGAATATATTTTTGATGTATCAACTAACAACATGTTTTAGGCTCAACATGAGGAGCTTGCCATGCGGGTCATGATGATGAATTAAGTGCTTCAACAGATGTGTGAAGGCCAGCAGATTTGCATATAGTCTGACATGCCTGACGGAGAGTCTTGGTCGCCGAGGCAAGAGACATATGAATGTTATTGAGGAGGATGACAATGAGAAAAAAACAGGATGTTGATGGCGAGAAAGAGTAGGATTTTTATTCTGTGTTCGATGTTGTTTCCCAGAAATAAAGGTCAATTGTATATTTTTTTCATTTTTGTTTAATCAAACTTTCAGTTTCTTGTGTTGCGAAGTTTGAACAGTTTGATCCGTTTATATTTAATCTAATTTGATGTCATTATATAAATTTGTTTCTTGTGTTTGTTTTATTATGTTGCTTGCATTTATTATATCCATGTATGTGAAAATTTGATTGTTTTATTATTATTTTTTGTTTCTTGTAGGTTTGCGTACAATTAATGTCAATATATTTTGACGCTAAAACCTATAATCAACCAATTGATACATACGGCTGCTAAATCGTCGCAGTAGCGTCGAACCATGGCGACGCTAAGCTGCGTTAGCCTATTTTGACGCTTCTGCGTCGTTATGTTTGCGTGGCTAACATTTTCGACGTAAATTTGTAGTGATAGATTTTGATGATGCAAATCTTGACGCTAATAAAAATTTGACGCACATGTAGACGCAAAATTGCGACGCCCAATTTAATATCATTTATTTACCGACATTAAATGAGATTAGTGGGGGAAAAGGCCCGATCACGCCAAAAATGTCTGACGCGAATAGGACAATTTTTTGTAATGTCCGCTCCTATCAAATTGGCTACCCTTGGCCAACTTTTCTCTCTGACGAATGATTTTTCCCTGACGAAGGACATTTTCCTTTGACTGAGGACTTATCACACTGACATAGGACTTTTTCTATGATAGAGGTTTTTTTTTTTTCTAATCGGCAAATGGAATCGGAATACTACACCTAATAGAGAAATAATCTCAAAATAACAAATATAGGGGTGTGGATCATATCAACGCAGAAGACCAAAATATTATGTAGGGAGGTTAATATTATAATTTATTTTTTTGACTCTAGTATCATCTATAAATAGAAGAATTCTTTCATGAAAATGAACCTGTTTACTTTCCCCACTTATAATTCCTATTTTTAATAAAATAAATTGAGTTCACGAGCGGTACCTGATATATTTAAATTGAACACACATGTTGTGATTCTAGCAAAATAAACTACATTTTTTATGGGGATTTATCAAAATTTTCAGCATATCAAATAACGTTTAAATTCGAACGAGATATTTTGGTAGCCAAATAAATCCTCACCACAGGTACATAAATCAACCAAGTTCGTTCTCCCGATGCCGTGTTCATTGAGAGAGACAGCGAGAGAGGAAGAGAGGGAGAGACCGAGCGCAATTGATGGGCTCCCCTGAAGCAGAAAAGTATCATGCCGTGTGCATCCCTTATCCTTCTCAAGGGCACATAAACCCCATGCTTCAGCTAGCCAAGATCCTCCNATCCGTGACATTCTCCTCCACCCAATCACGTGACGCCCTCGTCACGAATCGGCTCCACCGAGGGTCCCATTGGATCATGGAGAGTCCACACACTTGGCAGACAGTAGTCTGCTTTGATACCACTTGTCATCTCTCAAAAGAGCCCTTATGGGTGGTGGACAGCCCAGGACTTAAATACTGCTTTTCGGCTCTACACCTAGCTAATGTGGGACTATTTGTCCGTGACAGGTAGCTGATATATTTAAATTGAGCACGCATGTTGTGATTCCAGCAAAATAACCTACATTTTTTTATGGGGATTTATCAAAAATTTCAGCATATCAAATAATGTTTAAATTCGAACGAGATATTTTGGTAGCCAAATAAATCCTCACCACTGGTACATAAATCAACAAGTTCGTTCTCCCGATGCCGTGTTCATTGAGAGAGACAGGGAGAGAGGGAGAGACCGAGCGCAATTGATGGGCTCCCCCGAAGCAGAGAAGCATCATGCCGTGTGCATCCCTTATCCTTCTCAAGGGCACATAAACCCCATGCTTCAGCTAGCCAAGATCCTCCACAGCCTCAGCTTCCACATCACCTTCGTCCTAACTGAATTTAACTATAACCGCCTACTTCGATCACAAGGCCCAGACTCCATCAAGGGCCTCGCCGACTTCCGCCTCGAGGCCATCCCGGACGGCCTTCCCATTTCTGAAGATGACGCAACGCAGGACGTCCCCTCTCTCTGTGAATCCACAACAAAGAACTTTCTCGCCCCCTTCTGCAGTTTCATCACCAAGCTCAATGAAAGTTCCCCTCCCGTCTCGTGCATCGTCTCTGACGGTGTGATGACCTTCACCCTGGATGCCGCTCGAGCTTTCGGCATCCCAGAGGTCCTCCTCTGGACCGCCAGCGCCTGCGGTTACCTCGCCTATCTCCACTATCAGCACCTGCTCGATCGTGGCATCATTCCGCTCAAAAGTAACCAAAATAAAAATAATGAAAATTTCAGTTTTGCTTTTTATGTGCTTGATGAGAAATATGGTTTGAATATAGGTGCGGAGGATATGAACAACGGCTTTCTTGACACCAGAGTGGATTGGATTCCAGGGCTTACTGATGGCATGTCTCTCAAAGATTTTCCCTCCTTCATCCGCACAACTGATGCCAAAGACATCATGCTCAACTATTTTATACGCGAAACTAGTCGAGCCTCCATGGCTGATGCCATCTTGATCAACACCTTCGACGACCTCGATGCCTCAGTACTGGACTCCCTGCAAAAGATCCTCCCTCCCATCTACACTATCGGCCCGCTCTCTGTCCTCACTCGCCGTGTTGTTCCAAACGAAAGCCCTGTCACTGCCANGGTCGAGCCGACATGGCTGATGCCATCTTAATCAACACCTTCGACGACCTCGATACCTCAGTACTGGACTCTTTGCAAAAAATCCTCCCTTCCATCTACACTATCGGCCCGCTCTCTGTCCTCACTCGCCGTGTTGTTCCAAACGAAAGCCCTGTCACTGCCATCACTGCCAGCCTATGGAAGGAGGACAATACGTGCCTTGCTTGGCTTGACAGTAAGCCGCCTGAGTCTTTTGTATACGTTAACTTCGGAAGCATAACTGTGATGACAAATGAGCAACTAATCGAGTTCGCTTGGGGGCTGGNATGCCATAACTGCCAGCCTATGGAAGGAGGACAATACGTGTCTTGCTTGGCTTGACAGTAAGCCGCCTGAGTCTGTTGTATACGTTAACTTCGGAAGCATAACTGTGATGACAAATGAGCAACTAATCGAGTTCGCTTGGGNGAAGTAACCAAAATAAAAATAATGAAAATTTCAGTTTTGCGTTTTATGTGCTTGATGAGAAATATGGTTTGAATATAGGTGCGGAGGATATGAACAACGGCTTTCTTGACACAAGAGTGGATTGGATTCCAGGGCTTACTGATGGCATGTCTCTCAAAGATTTTCCCTCCTTCATCCGCACAACTGATGCCAAAGACATCATGCTCAACTATTTTATACGCGAAACTGGTCGAGCCTCCATGGCTGATGCCATCTTGATCAACACCTTCGACGACCTCGATGCCTCAGTACTGGACTCCCTGCAAAAGATCCTCCCTCCCATCTACACTATCGGCCCGCTCTCTGTCCTCACTCGCCGTGTTGTTCCAAACGAAAGCCCTGTCACTGCCATCACTGCCAGCCTATGGAAGGAGGACAATACGTGCCTTGCTTGGCTTGACAGTAAGCCGCCTGAGTCTTTTGTATACGTTAACTTCGGAAGCATAACTGTGATGACAAATGAGCAACTAATCGAGTTCGCTTGGGGGCTGGCGAACAGCCGCTACAATTTTCTTTGGGTTATCCGACCTGACCTCGTGAAAGGAGAATCCGCTGTGTTGCCGCCAGAGTTCATGGAAGAGACTGAAGAGAGAGGACTGATGGCAAGCTGGTGCGTGCAGGAAGAGGTGCTTACACACCCGGCGGTTGGTGTTTTCCTGACCCACTCCGGTTGGAACTCGACACTAGAGAGCTTATGGGGCGGTGTTCCGATGATTTGCTGGCCTTTCTTTGGAGAGCAACCGACGAATTGCAAGTACGCATGCACCGATTGGGGGGTGGGGATGGAGATTGACAATAAGGTGAGAAGGAATGAGTTGGAGGAAGTGATAAGGGAGATGATGGGGGGAGAAAATGGAAAGAAGATGAGGGAGAAAGCNCGCAAGTACGCATGCACCGATTGGGGGGTGGGGATGGAGATTGACAATAAGGTGAAAAGGAATGAGTTGGAGGAAGTGATAAGGGAGATGATGGGGGGAGAAAATGGAAAGAAGATGAGGGAGAAAGCCGTGGAATGGAAGGAAAGCGCAGCCAAGGCCATTGGTCCCAATGGCAGCTCGGTGATCAACTTGCACAGGGTTGTGAATGACGTTTTAAGAAGAAATTTATTAAAAGAGAAATTTTAAGCCGTTGTACTTATTATAGGCTTATGGAACTGCACACATAGTGTTTGCAGCCATGGAGTAAGGCTTGTGATAATATAGTTCACTATTTGAATGTGCGACCTAGATTTCTTGAACTCATTTTTCTTCTTGAGTTTCATATTTTGCAGTGTTAGTTTTTGATTTGTTTAATGTTGTATTTTGATTTGTTAGATGTCTGACATTGGAGAACCATAAGTAATATTTTTTCAACACTAAATGGGCTTTCCAAAAGAGAAAGTTGAGAACCTAAGAAATTGAAGAAGAGAGTTAAAATCTCTCTTAGGTATGAAGATTAAATGGTGTAAGTGGAGTACTTGATAAGAGAAAAGGCTCCCCCCAAGAAGAAGCCCAAGGAGCAAGTATATAAATAGTTACATGAAAGAAAAAAAGTATCAAAATAATTGTACTAAAGCCGCAAAGAGTGTACCACATTCGGCTATGTGATTGCTGACCTCTTTTTGCTTGAGATTTATCTTGTTCCTTTCCTATATATAATTGAGGACTTAGGCTTAGAGTTTCCTTAATGGCTTTACTATAAGACTAATGATAGGACCTAAACACTAAGCTACTATCAATATAGGAATTTAGCAAATTTGCGTTGGCCAAATTGAACTCAAATTAAACGTAAATTACAAGATATTTGACGATCATCGTCGGATTTGTGTCAGATTTATATTTGTTTTTTACTACATGTAATTCGGGGCCGATAATATTAATTCCGTCAATTTTGCATTGAAATATTCCGGCATAAATAATTAGCATCGTTTTTTGGATCGTCGCAGCATCTAACTACACGTGAGTCGAATTTAGCGTCTAGAAACATCATATGATAAAGAATATCGTCAGATTGCCGTCGAATACATGGCGGATAATATCGATGAACGACACATCAAATTTTTTGCCACAAAACGGACGCAAAACTTAAAAATAGAAAAAAAATTCAAAATATCAATTATATTTTAACAACCCACACACAACATTCAATCCACATCACAACAACATTCTAACCAGCCATATCACAACTCATTGTTCTAAAAAAATCTCATTAATGAAAAAAGAGATAATGTTAAAAATCTAATTTATCAGAAGTTTACATCTACACCCTCAATATAAATTCAAACATTTCTAAATTAAAAATACATAAAAAATCCTTCTAATCCCCCTCCTCATCCTCCTCCCCGACTACAACAGTCATCGTTTGCTTTTTTTGGCTACCTTCCTTAATCTTCGTCAGGTGTGTTATACTCCACTCAATTTTCTATCAGCCTTCAAGCATATGGCAAACCTCCTATTAACAGCAGCGACCTGCCTAGCAAGCTCCACAGTATTGGGTGTGACGAGCTTGTGCCACCCACAGAAGTACAAGAGATGACGACCTTCTTCTTCACTGCCCCCTACATTCATATCTTAAACTTAAACTGTATAGTAGTAGACTGACTACCAATACATGAGAGGTCAACTACCTCTCCCGGAGCTGCTTGTACTCCTCCTACATAATAAACATTAAGAGTCAAAATAAATATGGATAAATCAATTTTTTACTTACATTCACCCGTTGGGCGGGTAGTCAAATATGTGCAGGAGAAAGCTCAGATGTGGTAGGAACAACAGGAGGGAAAGCAACAACAGGTGTAGAAGAAGATATGCACTTCTTCATGTTCTTGTAAGTATTTATTATAGTGTGAAGAACATGCGGTCACTAAGATAGGTTATCATCAGCACCACATGTGGCCATCTATAGCAAGACTAACAACCAAAATAATCAAGAACGATATGCACAAGCAAAAAGAGGAATGTGCAAAATCATTACAGGAAATATATCTTAATTATGTCTAAAACAAAAATAAAAAACAGAACAAGTATGACGTATATAGCAAAAGCAAAACAAAAGTTCACTTTTTACATTTGTTAAGTGTCACCAGTCCATGACTGTTAAAAAAACTTCAATATTTTTGTATAGTGTCAAATGAGTAGACTGTAAGAGTTAATTAGGGAATCATTATCATCGTTGTTGATCCTTCTATAGCTAATTGTCCCTAGTCCATTGGTTGAAAGATATCCACTTCATAGCGATAATGGTTGATCTATTGCAAGAAGCATTAAAATATGCAAATTTAAGGAGATTATTCTTAACAAATTTTCTTTACCATGGCGATGAAAAAGAATCCTTCTATATCACCATCAATTTGAACAAGACCTGATGCATATATTGCTTCTCTTCAACCAACCAACTTGAATTCCACTAATAAGTAAATACATACCTAACCCATAAACTTCAATTTATCATAAACAAGCCACATTATCTATGCATTTAATTCATACATATCACTCAATTCTTATGTATATACAAATCTAACACCTATACTTCAATATTTACATTCATACTATTGAACTCTTATGAATATACATACCTAGCTAACACTAAAACTTCAATTTATAGCTACATACCACATTAACTATGCAAATAACTCAAATCTTATGTATGTATAAACCTAACTCCGACACTACAATATATACATGCATGCCACTGAACTTTTACGTATATTCATGCCTAACACCAATACTTCAATTTATACATACATACCACATAACCTATGTCAAATCTTATATACGAATCACTAAATTCCTATGTATGTACAAACATAACACCTAAACTTCAATTTTTACAGGCACACGACATTAATTATGCCAAAAGACCCAATCACTTTTAAAAATTTAAAATGAAAAGATTGGTGCAAATAGAATTACTTTCCTCAATATTTTCTGATTAGAGCGGAGCGGAAGGATGAGAAATACAGGAGTTTCAGTAGTCTCTGTGAGATGTAACTGTCGATACCTTCCTAACTAATTGTAATGGTGATTGTATCGTGATGGCTCGCTCGTGAAGATGATGGTTTTGAGTGAAACTGTGAGGGAGAGGGAAAGGGAAGAGCAAGGATTTTGGGCAGAAGGGAAGACGAGAGAGCGTAAAAAGAAGAAATGAAAATTAGGCGCGCCTGTTGAGTATTAAAGGTTATCTGCATCAAATTTTTGTTGAATTGCATCAGACTAGTTCGATGATAGCAAAATATAGTAATTGTGTTGCTTATTTTGACAAGAATAAAACTCTAATTCCATTGCAATTCTATGCACACTTTCGTCATTTTCGTAGCAATTTTTTCCATTGAATTTTCACATGCAAATTTGACGCAAAATCCGATGCAAATATTGAACGGTATTGATCGTCACTTAATGAACACAAAACCGACGCTACTCAAATGACCACTAAACCCATCACTACACTCACATATTATCACCCTAAATCACTACACAAACCACTAAATTATGTTCAAACTCTCTCATTTTCAAAATAAAATTAAATTCCACCGAAATTTCCACTCACTCACAAATCCCCCAATCCACAAAACCTTCCCACACCATTATCACCAAAACCAAGTATTCTCATTAGTCAAATGACCACACCAAAGAAGCCAAACAATTGCATATCCCAAGCTACCTTTTAACCCAATTGCTCAAACCACCTTGGCCTAAGATCACACCAACTTTTCTAAGCCCAAACCCAATGCAATGTCAATCCAAATTGAAGCCAATGCCAAGCCAAGTTGTCACCAATTCCAAGCCAACCAAAGGATCAACTTCTTGACCAATGATTTTTGAAACCAACAAGCCAAGTGGCTAACTCCCATTGATTTACCTACATAAGCACCTTAATTATTTTAACTGCATTAAAAGCTCGGATTGTACTGACTCAAACAATTCGTGGTGTGCCATGGAAGTCACACAAAAGTTGACAAAACATGTGACAATTCTCCATTAGCTTCGTACCTTGACCATGTCTCATCATCAAGAGACCAGTCATTGATGCCTCCAACTCCTCCTAAGCTCACTTAGCCCAACCCAAGCCTATAAGTATGGCTTAAGTTCATTAGTGAGAGGTTGTTAGAATTTTCTCATCTCATAGTGAAAGCCTGCTTATAACAATCCCAAACTCCTACCACTAGCCTTTTTAAGGATCCTCGACTTCTATTTTATTTTTTTTCAAGCTCCCTTCTTTTTTGCTCTGTCAACACCTCTAAAAGCAATAAATTTTCATATTCATTAAGGAAAAAAACTCTGAATGGATAAAGCGACATTACATTACCTCTAACAAATGGAGCGGCATCACTCCAGTCTAAATTCATATTATCGACAGCTTGATCTCTAGGGGGTAAACTCTCCACCTGCACCAGATCTCCAAGAGTCCCATCTTGGCAAAAGAGTCTGATTTTAAAATTCACCTACACGATCGATATCTAATCAATAGAAAAAATCCATAAATTTCAAAAGAAAGGAAGTGAAATATGCATAAAAAATAAATTCCTCAGTCGGCAAGTTTGGATTAGCAGTCGTGTTGACATGCTATAAGGATGAATTCCC
This sequence comes from Phalaenopsis hybrid cultivar, assembly GCA_002079205.1. Taxonomy (NCBI): domain Eukaryota; kingdom Viridiplantae; phylum Streptophyta; class Magnoliopsida; order Asparagales; family Orchidaceae; genus Phalaenopsis; species Phalaenopsis hybrid cultivar. Next base: position 264,356 of record JXCR01139575.1, read on the forward strand.
ACTGGATCGTTCAAGCTTAGAGGTCCTCTATCGAGAATCTCTTTCTCTTCTAATACTCTGAGTTTCTTTTTCGAGACTTGTCTTCTAAAAATAGTCAAGCTTCGTCTTTCAGTGTTACATTCATCTCCTGCTCCCTTCGATATAGAATCTCCGCCACATGGTCAAGCACAGACTTAACCTTCAGGATTTCACTCCCTTTTTAAAAGGCAAAAAACAACCGAAGGAATGCACAAAGCTCTAACTTTGCTCTTGAACAACCACACATAAAACCCAAAGGGAGTCCGATAATTTAAGTCTGAATAAATATCACAATCAATGTCCTTTAATACTTCTAACTTAAATTTTGTACTTGTTTCTTGAAACTGTGCAAAAATGGGCTAACATGGGAAACATGTCTTGATTCAGAGCATGTAGAAACTCATTCCCTCGAAGCAAAGACATCCAAGAAAATAAAAAAATGTTCCTCAATAGACTTCAACAGGTGGGATGGGTAAATCAAAATAGACCCTTTTCTGCAGAAGAGCTAATGCATATGAGGAAAGAGCATATTCTATGATTGCTAGCTCAATACTATGGATCACTCCATTTAAAAAAAAAAAAGTACAAGATGCTCTCAGGCTAAGGTCGGTTCTAGAACACTATTAAAAGTTAATGAAATCCATTTTCTCGTAGGATAAGCTGATGAGCCCCCAAGAATAAAGGAACTCATTCCCTAGATTAGTTTCTTCCCACCTCGAAGATATTGAAGGAATAAAACCATCTTCATTATATCATTCTTCTCAAAACAATCTGATCGACTAGATAAGAGAATCAGAAAACTAAATCTAGACACATATACTGATATACAAAAAATTTAACTAATTTTTATCATGTAGAATCATGTCCATCTGTCGAAATGGTTAAATCAAGCTCACCTGCCAAAATGACTAAATTGACCCACCTATCAAAGTGGTTAAAATGAACAAACCTGTCAACATGATTAAATCGAGCCTACTTACCAAAACGACTGAGTCATCTTATATTCATCTTTCTCGATAAAATAAGATAAACCTATCCTTACAAAGGTAGTAATTCAAGGAAACTATTATGACCACCCAGGACTTTCATCAATCTCATATGTAAAGATGCCACATAACAATGGGATTCAGCTCCATTGGCCAGGCACCGGGTGGCTTTAATGTATTGACAACATCTGACGTTAGCCCATACCTATGATGCTGACCTATGAAGACATCAGGAAAAGTCAATAATAATAAATAAAATAGTTTACTTTTATTTTTGAGTTAAGATAAAAGAATATAAATAAAAAAAGCTTACAATAGGTGGCCAACAACGAATTAAATCAGTGGGTGACAGGATGATATGACTAACAAGCTAGGGAGGTGGCCCCCGAAAATGATGATAAATAGTGAAATTTAAGTGATAAACTTGTAGAATTTAACATTTTAAATGCCACGTATATAATCCATCTTTTAAAAATAAAATCTAGATATTTCAAAGTTCTATCATACGGATGTATTTCATTCAATCAGAATAACTAATATTTAGAGGCATTTACTTGCACAAAATTTTTATGCATTTGTCACACATAACATTTAGATTTTCAATATCACATAAAAATTGCATAGTTATCATTTTCCAAAAATCAAATACATTTTCATGAATAAGTTTTAAAACCAAAGTATTATATATATATATATATATATAT
>JXCR01139575.1:267970-318036 GCA_002079205.1 Phalaenopsis hybrid cultivar
GAGAGAGAGAGAGAGAGAGAGAGAGAGAGAGAGAGAGAGAGCAACTGATGGGTTCGCTTGCAGCAGAGAAGCACCATGCTGTGTTCATCCCTTATCCTGCCCAAGGGCACATAAATCCCTTGCTTAAGCTAGCCAAGCTCCTCCACAGCCTTGGCTTCCACATCACCTTCGTTCAAACTGAATTCAACTATAACCGCCTACTTCGTTCACAAGGCTCAGACTCCGTCAAGGGCCTCGCCGACTTCCGCTTCGAGGCCATCCCCGACGGCCTTCCTTTTTCTGAAGAAGACGCCACGCAAGACGTCCCCGCCCTCTGTGAATCCACAACAAAAAACTTCCTCGCCCCCTTCTGCAGTCTCATCACCAAGCTCAATGAAGTTTCCCCTCCCGTCTCGTGCATCGTCTCTGACGGTTTGATGACCTTCACCCTGGATGCCGCTCGAGTTTTCGGCATCCCAGAGGTCCTCCTCTGGACCGCCAGCGCCTGCGGCTACCTCGCCTACCTCCACTATCAGCACCTGTTCAGATCGGAAGAGCGTCGTNCTCAATGAAGGTTCCCCTCCCGTCTCGTGCATCATATCTGACGGTTTGATGACCTTCACCCTGGATGCCGCTCGAGCTTTCGGCATCCCTGATGTCCTCCTCTGGACCGCCAGCGCCTGCGGCTACCTCGCCTATCTCCACTATCAGCACCTGGTCGATCGTGGCATCATTCCGCTCAAAAGTAACCAAATAATAATAATAATAATAATAATAAAATTCTGAGCCTAACTTTTCAGGGGGATTTGCGTACTAGATCATCTAATCTTGTATATTAATATACTAATCAAACTAATTTAATTATTTCCTTTTTGTTAGAAATTATTACCAGCAGTGATGGCACTTCCAAAGAGTAGTTTGGATGGTCTTCATGCGTATATTGATCTTTATTGGGACTTACAATCTGCTACTCATAATAATTTTTCTATTTACAGAGAGGTGATTTATTAGTAAATAAAAATTAAAAGTTGAGAGATTGATTTATTAAAACATAGGAATTGGGTGGTAGGTATGTGAAGACCCTTTTTTATCTGCTTGATGATTGGACAAATATGGCTTCAATATAGGTGCAGAGGACATGAACAACGGCTTTCTAGACACCAGAGTGGATTGGATTCCANAATGAAATTCTGAGTCTAACTTTTCAGGGGAATTTGCGTACTAGATCATCTAAACTTGTATATTAATATACTAATCAACCAAATTTAATTATTTCCTTTTTGTTAGAAATTATTACCGGCAGTGATGGCACTCCCAAAGAGTAGTTTGGATGGTCATCATGCGTATATTGATCTTTATTGGGACTTACAATCTGCCACTCATAATAATTTTTCTATTTACAGAGAGGTGATTTATTAGTAAATAAAAATTAAAAGTTGAGAGATTGATTCATTAAAACATAGGAATTGGGTGGTAGGTATGTGAAGGCCCTTTTTTATGTGCTTGATGATTGGACTCTTTATATTTATGAGAAATATGGCTTCAATATAGGTGCAGAGGACATGAACAACGGCTTTCTAGACACCAGAGTGGATTGGATTCCAGGGCTTACTGATGGCATGTCTCTCAAGGATTTTCCCTCCTTCATCCGCACAACTGATTCCGAAGACATCATGCTCAACTATTTTATACGCGAAACTGGTCGAGCCTCCATGGCTGATGCCATCATAATCAACACCTTCGACGACCTTGATGCCTCTACACTGGACTCTCTGCAAAAGATCCTCCCTCCCATCTACACCGTCGGTCCGCTCTCTGTCCTCACTCGCCGTGTTGTTCCAAACGAAAGCCCTGTCACTGCCATCACTGCCAGCCTATGGAAGGAGGACAATACTTGCCTCGCTTGGCTTGACGGTAAGCCGCCTCAGTCTGTTGTATACGTTAACTTCGGAAGCATAACTGTGATGACAAATGAGCAACTAATCGAGTTCGCGTGGGGACTGGCGAATAGCCACTACAATTTTCTTTGGGTTATCCGACCTGACCTCGTGAAAGGAGAATCCGCTGTGTTGCCGCCAGAGTTCATGGAGGAGACTAAAGAGAGAGGACTGATGACAAGGTGGTGCGTGCAGGAAGAGGTGCTTACACATCCGGCGGTTGGTGTTTTCCTGACCCACTCCGGTTGGAACTCGACACTAGAGAGTTTATGTGGCGGTGTTCCGATGGTTTGTTGGCCTTTCTTCGCAGAGCAACAGACGAATTGCAAGTATGCATGCACCGATTGGGGGGTGGGGATGGAGATTGACAACAACGTGAAAAGAAATCAGTTGGAGGAATTGATAAAGGAGATGATGGTCGGAGAAAAGGGAAAGAAGATGAGGGAGAAAGCCGTGGAATGGAAGGAAAGCGCAGCCAAGGCCATTGGCCCCAATGGCAGCTCAGTGCTCAACTTGCACAAGGTTGTGAATGACATTCTTAGAAGAAATTAATTAAAAGAGATAATTTCTGCCATTGTATTTATCATAGGCTTATGCAATGGGATACATAGCAGTTCTGAAGTAATGATTGTAATAATATAGTTAAACCTTTGAATATGCAAGGTAGATATCTTGAACTAGCTTTTTTTTTACCCTTCAATTTTTTATTTTTTGGTTTCAGTTTTTTTTTTGTATTATTTTGTTTTTTGAATTGTTAGATGTCTCACACTACAACATCAACGACAACAACAGACTAAAGAAATAATATTAGGTCCATCTTCCGAACGTCTGGACAACAGCGTAGTTCACATTAGAATGTAGCTCACACGACTTGGTGCAATTCACGTCCAGTTAAGCCATACATATTACTTTTCTCACACTAAAAGAGCTTGTCAAAAGAGAAAGATGAGAATGCAAGAAATTTAAAAAGAGAGCGTAAAACTCTCTTTTAAGTATGGAGATGAAATAATGTAAGTTCTTTTACATCTGTTTGGCCCAAGGAACACGTATATATATAGTTACATAAAAGAAAAAAAAAGTGCATCAAAATAATACCAGTAAGGCGGCAAGGTGGCTGTTGTCCGGCTATGTGACGATTTCATGAAATTGCCTCGGCTTACTGAGTTAGCTCGCCCAATTAATTTTCAGAATTGATTGGGTGAATTCTTTAACCTAATAAGCTAAATGAACTTATTTTTGTTTTATTACTTGACTAAGCAGTTGAAATCAATTGGAAAAGCTTGACGAATTGTCCTGACAAATTATTGGAGTGGTTGCTACCACCTGCTCTTACAATATTTTAATGAGGACGCATTTTTAACTTTGGCTCCTGCTTTGACATGGTCAGGGAGCTTTTATACATGTTATTTTTATTTTCTTTTTTTCAGTGTTAATAGTGCAATTCTCAAGTTGAAAATATAATACTCAGATGAACGATCAATTTATGAGATGACAAATACATAGCATCATTGCTAGTGGCTCTACTACTGAATGTGATATATAGCNGAAATACATAGCATCATTGCTAATGTTTCTACTACTGAATGTGATATATAGCGTTGGAGTAGGCATGCAATCCTGAAATTGATTCTTAGTGCTAAGGTGCTAGAATTAGTGCTGATAAATCGACGTCTAAGAAAAAAAAATAATCGGAGAATTTGATAAACTTCATCAAATTTCTCATGATTTGATTCTTAAGGATATATCTACACATAATAAACACAATTATGCAGAAATTGTTGAAAAATATTAAATAAATGTACTTATTTTTTGTCATTTTCAAAAATTCTTTTCACTCAATAGATTCACAAACTCAAATGTTACTTATTCCAAAATATTCTATTTATCTAAGAATTGTAGCCTAGAGATTTGAATAGCAAATTACGATAAAGATTATTCTCAAATAAATCACCTAAGTAGTATAGAAATTAAATTGGATATAAAATATTCTAAGTTTAAGAGTCCATATTGACTAATAAAATAAAATAAAAATTTACTTAAATTAAATATTTTTTTTCCATTCCTTGAAATACAAATTGATTAAAATTTATTTAATTAATGAGCAACAAAAAATTATAGTTTATCATTCATATAAGATAATTTATATTTTCTCATATTAAATACAATACTCAAAACATTAATGAGAGTTTGAACAGTTTAAATTTAAGAAGATTAAACACATCAATTTATATATGCAGCTTATTTTAATGCTTTTTTCTAACATAAGCTCGCTTTTTGTAATTTTTTTCTTTTCAGAACACGAGTTTCAATTCCTATTCTCTTTTTCTTTCTCTAATTAGGATTAGCTATATTGAATAAAACTCTTAATGATTTTGAATGCCAAATTTTACTTAAATTAATGCTAATCTCTCAATATACATTTTTTGTATTGTTGAGTACCAGAAAATTCGTAATAGTAGAATAATAATCTAATGTCTCAACATTGTACAAAAATTTAGCAGATACACTAAGAATTAGCAAGTATAACGGGACCTAACCCATTCAAATAGATCCAACATAAGTTTTCAAGTGTAAAGATACACCCTTATTTCATAACTGAGAAAGAGTTATAATATTACACTAAGTATAATATTTGTTGTACACAATGTACATGAAAATTTGTTGTCTCAACATTGTACAAAAATTTAGCACATACACTAAGAATTAGCAAGTATAACGGGACCTAACCCATTCAAATAGATCCAACATAAGTTTTCAAGTGTAAAGATACACCCTTATTTCATAACTGAGAAAGAGTTATAATATTACACTAAGTATAATATTTGTTGTACACAATGTACATGAAAATTTGTTGTATTTTGACTACAACGCTCGAGGGCATTTATGAATGGGAGTTTTTGTTGAGTCTTTAATACACCGTGTTAGAGTTTTGGCATTGCGTAGTATTTGAGACACTTCATTACTCAACAATGTTTTTTTTTTATTCAACGAAGTACTTCATTACTCAACAAAGCTATTCATTACTCAATAAGATATTTCGTTACTCAACAGAGTAATTCATTACTCAATAAAATATTTACTAATTTAATTGTGCACTTGTTTACTCACATAATACTTCATAATTCATCGATGTGCTTTGTTAAACAACAAAGTCCATCAACAATGACGAACAGGGCATGGCCGAGGTTGTTTGATAATGATCGGCGGCCAATGGTCAACATCTATTAAGGCTGAAAGTTATTATCAGTCCTTCAGTTTATAACATTACTAGAATTTAGTTCCTTTTACTAACTCCCCTCAACTAAAGAGAAGAGGTCTATCTATTGTCAGGAGGGGCATTTTCATCCTTTGACGAATAACACCCATAACCACCCGATCAAATGACCCAAATTGATTCCTCTTGATCATAAGAGGTTATTTGATGATATGATAGCCTTAATGATCATAGAATCAAGTAATCGTAAGCCCACTTTAATTAACCACTCAAAGTCTCCCAAATATAGTTCAAGAACTTAATTTAATTTGATTCAGCTTGTATTGGATCATTATTTGTATTATTAGGTTTGTCTCATCAAGTCAGCCAATTTGAATATAAATTTGTTGAATTCAGAGCTTTGAATGATTTTTAATTTGAATTGAAACTATATTTTTTTTGCTAAAAAAATGACTCGAGATTCATGTCAATTGATTTTTAATTTGACTTGAAATATTTTGGATATGAAGTTAGCAAGCAGAGCTTACCAACAATGGTAAGCAAGGGCAAGCAGTGGTGGTTGACGACAGCAGATGAGTGTTGGTTGACGATGATCGACAACTTTAGATGCCATAAGTTACCATCAGGTTTTCAATGCATAATAAATTTTAGAATTCCTTCTCTTCTTCTCCCCATTTTCAAGTGAACAGTAAGGGTCTATTTATAGCCTCAATGGTAAGAAAATTTTGGTATTTTGGAGAACAACTTTCCCAATCACTTGATCAGATATCCCACATTAATCTTGTTAAAATTGAAACTATTTTTGAAACTATTTTTTTAAGCTCATTATTAGTATGTATACTTTATAACTAGTGGCAATTTCACCTGAAACAGTTTCAATTTTTTGTCCTCAAACTACATAAACATTTTACTGGGCTTAAAAAAATAGTTTCAATTTTACCTGAATTTTAGAATTTAGAACAGAATTTTCAATTTTCGTGAAATTCTTTATAACTTTTATTATTAATACATATGAATTGTGTGGGATTGTTGTGTAAATTTTGTTGTATTTTATCTGGACAGGTGAACTCGTACCTTCTGAGCGGAACCAGTTAGGGCTCCCCTTTAAAATATAATATTTTACTTATATGAGAGGGTAATTTGATTTTTTGGCTCTCCTGAAATATCATTTTTTCCTTCGTTGTCTTACCCCCTTCAAAAAAGAGGGTTGGTTCCACCCTGGATAAATAACCTTCATCAAGTGATTTTTAATATGTTGGTTATGGTATTACCGAATGAGTCTTACTGTTATCAATTACGATGGCTGTCAAAAGGATTCATTATTCACCAAAAAAAAAAAAAAAAATTGTTCTATCCATTAAGTAACTGTTGTTCAATTCATTCGCTAAGCAACTAAGTCAAACACTAATAATTTTTTTGTGCTAGATATCTAAACTAGTGGAATATGAATAAAGATTTATTTGTGTGCTCGCACGTGCGTGTAATTGATGAGTATTATTTTTAAATAATTTAATTGGCTATAAGGTTTTAAGGACTTACAGTTAATTAAAATTATTAATTAAAAGAATATTCTATTTAAATGAATATTTTAATATAAATAATAAGATTTAAAGCCATCTCTAATCTTCACATCCCACGGCTGCATGATCAGAAATATCAAAATACTAGTTGTCCACAACCAACTCTTATTTGGCTCGCCAAACAAACGAGCTAAATAAGAACAAAATTTTTTACTTCAATATATTAGTGAGTAGAACACAAAGCACAATACCATTTTAATAAGCCGGCTAAGTGCCGTGCTTATACTTTCTCAAGCTTACCTCAACATTTTACTCCCCCAGCAAGAAGAAAAATCTGAGGAGACTTTTCTGTTAGCATTGGCACTTGGAGAAAGCCTGTCGAGCATTAATTAAAATTAAAAATAGAACTATCTGATCAGGCAGAGCATTAATTTGCGTCCAAGTTAACTTGAGGCTAGCATTAAAAAAGCAGAGACGTCACCCAATTTATAAATAATCCATCCCTCTCTCCGGTTTTATTGGTCTCGTATTTAATGCAAGCTATTATGTCCACTTAATAGCTTTGTTATCTTGATTTTTTTTTTTTGGTGGGAAAATTGAGGCCCACGCACAATATTATCTTAAATAAAGGTGATAATAAAAAATAATTTCACATTACAAAACCCACTTGGACATGAAGACCTTAAAATACATGTAAGAACTTTGAAGCGGAACAAACGCAAAGAGAAAACAAGGGTTAGAAAGCAGCAAAAGGTAAGCTCAAAAAGGCAACCCGGGCTAGTATTAATCCTAGACTTCATCCAGGTTAAGAGAAGAATGAGTGCTGATTAGTAATGTTATGAAAGTGAAGCGCAAGAACTCAGCCAACCTAACATCATAGCTCGGCAAAAATAAATAAATAAATAAAAATCTCCCTATAAACCTTGAGAAATCCACCATGAAAACCTCTGATTCTCATGGAGGAGAGTTCCACATATTGATTAGGCACAATGGGTGGGGAGCAAGAATTTATAGAGAGAAAAAATCATGATTTCAGCCAACTGATAATATGTAGGCAGAAGCAATCTGTCCATAACCAAAAAAATCATGACCCCAACAATAAATAATAGAAACAATGAGGAAAACTCCAAATCATGTAAAAAAAAGAAGAAGGTATGTGATTTTTTCAACTATCAAATAGAAACATTTACGTGTGTCACGATCAAACCATTGCGAATTTGATAAAAATGAAAAATATGGGTTGGGATATTGTCATGACTTTTGATATTCGAGTCAAAATTTGAAAAATGGATGAAAGAGGGTGCTTGATTTGTTAATAACATGATTTTGGGCACCCAGTATGTAATTTCTTCCCCCAAAAAAAGGGGTACAATATTTCCACTAATGAAGGTGAAGAGCATAAGTGAATGAAGACCTATAGCACCATACCAATGTTGTATAAATAAAGAAATTGGAACCATTAACAAAAGTATATGAACGAACAAAGCTGCTAAATAGAAGTAGCCAAAACCACTTGGTCAATCTAAAAAACTTTACCAAAATCTTTTACAAAGAGGCGTTAGAAGTTGTAAAGATTAATGATTTCATCAGAAACTTATTCCTAAATTTTCACTCCTACTTTTGACTTTGATGGCATACTTTATGTTCTTTATAATGTTATCCATGTGGTCTTCAATGTTTTTAAATGACCTCAAATTTCTTTCAATCTAAATGTTGTGATAGGTAATATGGACAACAAGAAGAAGAATTTTGTTGTAATATTACATGTAATGCTATCAGAGTAAATTAAAATCTGGGAAACAATGCAACCATAATGAAAGAAATTACTTTGAGGAATGTAGTCATTCAAAAATTTAATTGAAAATTGACAGTATAAAAATAGGTGAGAGTGATCCCTTTAGAGTAGAGGATATCCAGTGTTTCCCAACCATAATTTTCCATAAATAAAAGATGTATACTTTAGGGAATAACCTTAGAACAAATAAATTTATGCCAGGTACTTTAGGCACACCTTCATAGAAAAAGAAGTGTGTGCTTTTATGAGAATATAAGTACCTTTCATTCCAATAACATTGTAGCTGAAATTCAGATGTTAGGGTATGATGAATTTTTTCAATGCAATCAATTGAAGCCTACACATAGAGTGGAAGACACCATCTCTCACTTTGAATTATCTAAGAGAATCTAATAGTTTTAGAATATGAAAACTTTGAAAAACAAACATCCTCTTATTATTCATATATAGAAGAACCAATAAGAAATGAATCATAAAATAAGAAAAGAATGATATCACTTTTGATATGAAGAGAGATGCAACTTCTAAGCATAGTTGCAATTTTCAAGAAACATTTCTAGAAAAAAAATAATTATTCTTTGTGAAAAAAATGAAGCACTCCATATTTCCCAAAACACCAATATCACAGGAAAGAATATTTGTTATAGAGTATCCCGATCGATTTTCCTTTGTACATTAGATTTATAGAGTTAATGATAGGAGCCTTAAACCCCTAAATAGGTTTTTTAGCATTGGCACAACAACAGTGGACATATGATTAGTTGAATTATGAAAATGTAGAAAGTTGTTCATGTAAACTAAGGTGATGTGTATCATTGAAAAATAAAGTAGGGGGTGAGCATCTAAGACTTAAAGACTATGTCGAATGGTACTTTGTTTCTCACAATTGACACCAAACTATTGTGTGTCGGAAGATTCACACTAGTAAAGTAATAACATAATATCTTAGCATTGGATGAAAATCCAACCTCCAAACCCACATATAAAAAAGGAATAAATGAGGAAAGCACCTTAATTTTTTACGTGGAAAACCTTTTAAAGGGAAAAAAAATCATGTGGTTTGCTTAATTGAAATAATCTACTATGTAAATGTAAGTATGTAGTCTCACTCTCCTCTTATTAGAGAAGATGTAATTATAATGGTGATGTACAATGATAGTTCAATAAAAATAATTGTGTAGGCTGCAATTGTTGTAGTTGATTGTTATAAAGACAATAACTTGCTTTGAATTTTATAAATGGTTGGCCATGTAGGCATTAGACGGCTGTTTTTGGAGCATTAGTTATCCACATAAGTCATAATATTGAGTTATAGGAGCTATGAGCTACGCATACTGTAGTTGGTCGCATCGGTGATAAGTTGCGATAATATATGTAGGTCATAAAGGCCAGACTTTGGAGCTACATGAGCTGTGAGCCACATAGACCATAGTTGATCATATATGTCATAGTAGTGTGCTACAATATCATTCATAGGCCACAAATGAGAGTTGCATCAGCTGTGAACCACACATGCAATAATTTGTCACATAGACCATGGTGATGAGCTACAATAATGTCTATAGGTCACAAAGTTCAGACTTGAGAGCTGCATGAGCAGTGGACCAAGTAGGTTGTGGTTGGTCATGCATGCCATATTGTGAGCAACAATAATATTTGTAGGCCAAAGAGGCCAAACTTGGGAGCTTCATGAGTTGTGGACCTCATAAGTCATAATGGTGAGCCATAATAAAGTCCGTAAGCATAAAATTTAGGATTGATAGATGCATTAACTGTGGATGACATGGGTTATAGTTAGTCATGTATATCATAATGGTGAACCACAATAATATCTGTAGGTCATAGAGATAAAATTTCAAAGTTGCATGAGTTGTGGGCTACGTAGATCGTAGTTGCTCGTGCAAAACATAATAAAGAGCTGTAGGAGTGTCTGTAGGCGAAATCTGTGGAGTGGAGAGCTGCACATAAGCTTTAGTCGGTCACATAGGTCATAGTGGTGAGCTACAATAGCATTCATAGATCACAAAGATCGAAGTTGAGAGCTACAAGAGTTCTGGACCACATAGATCGTAGTTGATTGCGTAGACCATAATGGCGAGCCATAATAATGTATGGAGGCTATAAAAGTCATTTTTGGGATCTACATGATCTGTAGGCCACATAGGTCATAGTTCGTCATGTAAGTCATAGTGTTGAGCCACAAAGATATTCATATAGCATAGAGGTCAGAGTTGGGAGCTGCATGAGTTGTGGATAATAGTGAAGAGTTGTATACCATATGTAGGCCACAAAGGTCGGAGTTGGAAGTTGCAAAAGTTGGGGATTATGTAGGCTATAACGATGAGCTATAATAACATTCATAGACTACAAAAGCAAGAGTTGGGAGTTGCATGAGTTGTGAACCACCTATGTTCTAGTTTGTCATGTAGATCGCAGAGAAGTGATGTAGTATTTTTCACAACCAACAGGGGCCAGAGTGGGAGTCACATAAGTTTTGATCCATGTAAGTTGTAATGGTGAGCTTCAATAACATCCGTAGGCTATAAAGGTCATAACTAAGATTTGCATGAGCTATGAACCACATACGTTATAATTGGTCTTATAGGTCATAATGATGAGCTGCAATAACAAGAATAAGTTATAAAAGTCAGAGTTGAGAGCTGCATAAGCTATGGAACTCTTAGACTGTAATTGGTCACATTGGTTGTAAGGGAAAGCCATAATAAAGTTCATAGGCCATAGTGGCCAAAGTTCTGAGCTGCATGAGCTGTGGACCACGTAGGTCATAGTGGTGATATGCAATAACATTTTTAGTCCATAGAAACTAGAGTTGGGAGTTGCACTAGCTATGGACTATATAGGTCGTAGTTGGTCATGTAAACCATAATAGTGAGCCAAAATAACATTCGTAGGCCATAAAAGTCAAAGTTGGGAGCTTCATAAGGTGTGGACCATGTAGGACATTTTGGTGAGTAACAAGAACATTCGTAGGTCATAGATGCTTGAGTTGAGAGCTATATGAGATATGGATCGCGTAGGGATCATGTAGGCTATAGTGCAGAGATGTAGAAGCCTTTGTAGGCCACTATGATCAGAGTTGGGAGCTACATGAGTTGTGGATCACGTAGGCTGTAGTTGATCACATTAGCTATAGTGGTGATCTATATTAATGTTCATAAGCCATAAAAACTAGAGTTGTAAGCTACACGAGCTCTGGACCAAATAGGTTGTAGTGGTGAGCTACAATCATGTATGTAGGCGATATATCCCAAAGTTGGGAGTTGCATGAGCAGTGAACCACATAGGTCATAGTTGGTCATGTAAGCTGCAATGAAGAGTTGTGGTTGCTCCTGTAGGCCACAGGGGTAGGAGTTGGGAGCTATCATAGCATTGAAAGCCATATAGGTCAGAGTTGGGAGCTGCGTGAGCTTTGAGCCACATAAATTGTAGTAGTCATAGAAGTCGTGGTGGTGAGATACAATAACGTTTGTGGGTCTAGAGGTTGGAGTTGGGAGCACTAATAACGTTCATAAGACAAATAAGCCAAAGTTGGGACATGTAATATTGTCTATAGGCAATAGTGGTTAGAGTTGGAGTTAAAATAGTTGCAAATCACGTATTATGTAGTTGGTCTCACAGGCTATAAGGGAGAGTAGCATGGAGAGGACTTCATGAGTCTGAAGAAAGTCAACCTGTCTTGAGTAAGATGCTTATAAGCAGTATTTCAAGGACTTAGCATCAGATCCTTGATACGTTCTTATTCATTATCATGTATTGGGAGTATGTCTTACACTGTAAGCGAAATGTGTTGTTACACTGTCTTCGGGGTATGTCAATACACAAGCTTCATGGTGCATTGTTGCATCGTATGCGGGGCATGCCATTATAGTGTATTTAGGGCACATTGTTGCAACATATTTGGGGCAGATTATTACACCATCTTCTAGACAATGCATTGCTCCATAGTGTGATTCATTACTTTGCTACGATGGTTGTTATTATGCATGGAGATTCGTTACTTCATAACGTGCGTCATGACTTCTCAAGAGGTTTTGTTGCAATGAGAAAGAGTTGGATGATGTTGGTCCACACAAACCAGTGAGTGGTGGTTGATGGTGGTTGGCGGTTGGCGGTTGGTGGTTGTGGGAGTAGGAAGCATATGTCGGACTTTGTTCACAACAACACTAAAATTAGACTTTTTGTCTCTCAGTCTAGCTCTGGCTCTTTAACCTCTCTTTTACGAAGGGATTAGGGCTCTATTTATAGTGACTTGGAGTGGTCTCCCCTATAAATAAGATAGAAATCCAGACTACTCTATCAAACTATCCAGAGAGATTCTCAATCAGATAATATTTTATGAATATTTGATTGTCTTAATAATGTTGGAATTGAGTGGTTTTGGACTTTTCTGGATTTCACTCATTAAGATGCTCGATTTAACTATAAGATCGTTATATTTGGAATCCATTTGACCATCTAATTGAATACCAAAAACTTATAAAAATGATTTAACGGCTTGATTCAGACTCTATTTAACTCAGATTTGATCATTTTTAATGTCATATAATTTGTTACATCGAGTCGATCAATTTGATTGTAACTTTGTTGAAATTAAAATTATGGAAGATTTTAATTTGAGATTTAATATTTCTTGCATAAAAATTATTTAAAAATTCGTACAACGCCTCAAAATTCATGTCAAATAATAAAATTTTATTCATGACATATTATAACTATATTCAGAATAGTTAAAAAAATCCTTAGTTTGTGCTAAAATTTATCTTTTAATCAATGAACCCAAAAAATAAGTTATGAATGATTATAATATCTCAAGTCAAATCCCTTATTACTATTTAATAACGTGTTCTATTGACTATAAAAGTTAAGCGACCATTAAATTATATTCAATAATTGATAATAAAGAAAATGCAAATTTCAACTTATTAACTAATTAATACTTGCCGGTACTCTAGGATGGTGCGACCCGATTTGTCTTTCTTACCTGCGGCTTTGCGACCTTTTCGTAAAAGAAATTAATTGAACGAGAATCTCCCCACTTGCTAGGAAATCAAAAGAGAGCAAAGTTTTGTCAGCCAAGTTGTCAAGAACGGTATTTTCTTTCAATCAATAATCACCATTTCCCAAATGAATAAAAGTGTATGAAGAACTCGTAATATCATCTTCGTAAGAAGAGTTTGCAATAAATATCCAAAAGGATCAGACTAATTTCACCCACAGAAATTCATGAAAAAGACTTAAAAAAAATTTTCACGTGTGAATTGATAATCAATTTGCAAATATCTCTTATATTTGTCATGAGCCCATGAGCACTCTCAAAATGAACATATCCTTTCGATTAATTATAGTTATGTGGATGCTTATGAATATTATGTTAAAAAAAAATTATTAGTGTTTTAGAAAACTTCAATAGAATCATCAATGGCTAATATTATCATTTTGATAGGGGCTATCTTATGCTTTAACACAAAGCTTAGGGTGACTAATTGTATCTCAATAGATACTCTACTCTCAACAACAAGAATCTACAATATTGTTGATAAAAAAATATTATCTAATTAAAATGGAGGACATGCACCCTACCTCCTCCTTGATTTGCACATAGATAATGGGTCAGGGTTGAAGGGCGTCGAGGAGGTCTCCTTACCAAAATAAATAAATAAGGCAAGGAGCTGGCCTTCCCATTCATTTGCACGTCTCATGGCATGCGTTATATGTTGTATAAAAAAATAATAATCTACTTAGCATATCATTCCCTCTCATTCTCTTTCGCTCACTCTCTCAAGTCTCTCAAATATTAGTTATTTTGCTCCTTTCGATTTAGTCCCTTCCTTATCTTATGAATGCTTTGATCATAAAAGTGGTCTTTACGAGCATTATTTTCTTCTCATTCTCCTGATATTTTTTTTGAGTAATGATGAATTCCTATTGATCAAATGATACCCAATCAGATATCATTTTCAACCACATTAATACTGTCACGAAATCTTCTTTGAAGCCTATATTTGTAGTTGTATGTTAATGCTAACATATTCTATTATAGCTCCTCCAATGTAAAAATTCTCTATTGGATACCAATAAATTACATATATATATTTTTAACTTGAGGGTGTTGTCTTGACGTTTTCTATGTTGTTAGTTGCTTGCTTTTTGATAATATTGTTCTTTTTTTCTTTTTTTTTAGTGGTTGCGGCTTGGACTATTTATGCTATATGGGTGACGGCATTTGGATTGTTTACTTGCTTCAAATTTGATCCTAAGACATATAGAATTGTAGTATTTGCCAATAGATTTCTAAATTGAATAACCTTAGATGAAGTCTTTAACTTACATCTTGCTGTAAGAATCTTAATCAATTTTCTTTTTTGGGCTGTTTTTTGTTATATTTTAAGCATTTATGTGTTATTGTTTTTAAAAATATCATATTTATTTGTTTAGCCTCTTCAGATGATTTATTTTAGGTTTTGTTTGAAAGAGCTTCGTCTTGTAGCCTAAATCTTTTAAAAGTCACATTTGTCGAACGGAAAATGCAGTCTGCAATCTAAAATGATAAAACTTTTTTTCTTGCAAAAAAAATTTGAGAGGCGTTCGGAAGACCTATTTTACCAAATAAAAGTTTTTCTCATGCATTAGCATATACTGCAATGGAACGGAATTTCATCTTCTTCTCGTATAGGTGTGCCCCTAATTATTTTCGGTAGGTAAAACAAAAAAAATGAAGGAGATTATCAAATGAAATGATTGATCATACATTTATAAATATTGCAACTTTGTTATTGAAAGGTGCGGCGTAATTTGTGGGTTCTCCCCTAGCAAACTACCGTCCAACTCCAAGTTCCGATTACCCTACGCCTTCCATAAAACATAAATCAATTACAAAGTCAACTAATCTAAATAAATTAATCAAAGCACTTTCCCCTTTAAACTACATTTAAGGGCTCGTTCGGTTTTGCTTTATACAGAAAGAAAAGAGCAGAAATCTATTGTAATAGAAATATAATATATTAAAAATATTCAATTGAATGTAAAATAAATATAGGGGTTTTTATGTAAGATTTAAAATAAAATAAAATAAATATAAATTTGATGGTAGGTGGACAACTGATGTCATGGCTAACGACTTAGGGTGGCAGGCTAATAGGACACGGCCGGTGATTAGTAAACAAATTTTTTTAATAAATATGTAAATATTAATATTTTAATGTTAGGTGCATAATCCAGCTGTTAAAAATAAACCCAAAAAATCCTTCTAAGGAGTTCCATGTTATGTTTTTCACCAACTTTTAAAATCTTGCATTTTTTTTCATTTAAGAAACATGTATAACACCTAATTTTTATATATTTATATATATGAACAAGTGCACTTAGTAAGTTATTTTGCCCCTTTTAAAATATCACTTTGCTCTTCGTTGTGCTCACCCTTCCATATTGGATCTATGGGGACAATTTACCCCCAACAAAAAGACTATCCATCCCTGCATATATATGATAACTCAAAAACTTTTACTTACAAATTATTTTCTTTATGGTAGTTTTTACTAGATATGGAAGACTGCACTGGTATAAATTATAAATATAAATAATAAAATGTCGTTGTTAGATATGTTAATACACAAGATTCGGAGGCTATGCTTGTCAATGCTACTTTTATTATAAATTATTTCACAATATCTACCTGCGTTTAAAAATATATAAATCCACCAAGTTCGTCCTCCAGTGCCGTGCTCATTCACAGGAGACAGAGGAGGGAGAGAGGGAGAGAGGGAGAGAGCGATTGATGGGTTCCCTTGCAGCAGAGAACCACCATGCCGTGTGCATCCCGTATCCTGCCCAAGGGCACATGAACCCCATGCTTAAGCTAGCCAAGCTTCTCCACAGCCTCGGCTTCCACATCACCTTCGTCCTAACAGAATTCAACTATAACCGCCTACTCCGTTCACAAGGCCCAAACTCCGTCAAGGGCCTTCCCGACTTCCGGTTCGAGACCATACCCGACGGCCTCCCCATTTCCGAAGATGACTCCACGCAGGACGTCCCCACCCTCAGTGAATCCACAACAAAGAACTTCCTCGCCCCCTTCTGCAGTCTCATCACCAAGCTCAATAAACGTTCCCCTCCCGTATCGTGCATCATCTCTGACGGCGTGATGACCTTCACCCTGGACGCCGCTCAAGCTTTCGGCATCCCAGAGGTCCTTTTCTGGACCGCCAGCGCCTGCGGTTACCTCGCCTACCTCCACTATCAGCACCTGCTCGACCGTGGCATCATTCCCCTCAAANTTTCCTCGCCCCCTTCTGCAGTCTCATAACCAAGCTCAATGAACGTTCCCCTCCCGTATCGTGCATCGTCTCTGACGGCGTGATGACCTTCACCCTGGACGCCGCTCAAGCTTTCGGAATCCCAGAGGTCCTTCTCTGGACAGCCAGCGCCTGCGGTTACCTCGCCTACCTCCACTATCAGCACCTGCTCGACCGTGGCATCATTCCCCTCAAAAGTAATAAGAGCAACAAATAATTAAACATAACAAAAATTTCAGTCTCAATTTTTATGTGCTTGATGAGAAATATGGTTTGAATGTAGGTGCGGAGGATATAAACAACGGCTTTCTTGACACCCAGGTGGATTGGATTCCGGGGCTTATTGAAGGCATGTCTCTCAAAGATTTTCCCTCCTTCATCCGCACAACTGATTCCGAAGACATCATGCTCAACTTNGAACAACGGCTTTCTTGACACCCGGGTGGATTGGATTCCGGGGCTTACTGAAGGCATGTCTCTCAAAGATTTTCCCTCCTTCATCCGCACAACTGATTCCGAAGACATCATGCTCAACTTTGTGTTGCGCGAAACTAGTCGAGCCTCCATGGCCGATGCCATCCTAATCAACACCTTCGAAGATCTCGAAGCTCCGGCGCTCGACTCGCTGCGGAAGATCCTCCCTCCTATGTACGCCATCGGCCCGCTCTCTCTCCTTGCTCGCCGCACTATTTCAAGCAAAAGCCCTCTCGCTGACATCACTGCCAGCCTATGGAATGAGGACAATCGGTGCCTCCTTTGGCTCGACAGTAAGCCGCCTGAGTCTGTTGTATATGTTAACTTCGGAAGCATAACTGTGATGACAAATGAGCAACTAATCGAGTTCGCTTGGGGGCTGGCGAACAGCNTCCGCTCTCTCTCCTTGCTCGCCGCACTATTTCAAGCAAAAGCCCTCTCGCAGACCTGACTGCCAGCCTATGGAATGAGGACAATCGGTGCCTCCTTTGGCTCGACAGTAAGCCGCCTGAGTCTGTTGTATATGTTAACTTCGGAAGCATAACTGTGATGACAAATGAGCAACTAATCGAGTTCGCTTGGGGGCTGGCGAACAGCCACTACAATTTTCTTTGGGTTATCCGACCTGACCTCGTGAAAGGAGAATCCGCGGTGCTGCCACCAGAGTTTATGGAGGAGATTAAAGAGAGAGGACTAATGACAAGCTGGTGCGTGCAGGAAGAACTGCTTACACACCCGGCTGTTGGTGTCTTCTTGACACACTCAGGCTGGAACTCGACGCTAGAGAGCTTATGTGGCGGCGTTCCCATGATTTGTTGGCCTTTCTTTGCAGAGCAACAGACAAATTGCAAGTACGCATGCACCGATTGGGGGGTCGGGATGGAGATTGACAACAATGTGAAACGGAATGAGGTGAAGGAATTGATAAGGGAGATGATGGCTGGAGGAAAGGGAAAGAAGATGAGGGAGAAAGCCGTGGAATGGAAGGAGAGCGCTGCCAATGCCATTGGTCCCAATGGCCGCTCCGCGATCAACTTGTACAAGGTAGTGAATGACGTTCTAAAAAGAAATTAATTATAAATAAAATATACGCTAAAAGCCGTTATATTGTAACTGCATACATAAAGTTTGCAGCCTAAAATAAGATTTGTATTGATATTGTAAACTATTTGGATATGCCATTTAGATTTCCCAAAATATATCTTTTGTTCAACGAAGTTGAACTAGTTTATGTGGTGTCAGTTTTTTTTCTTTTTTTGTTCTTTTTTATGCTTTTTAATGCTAGCGGCCTCATGTGCTCTAGGAAATGGTAGAGAAGATGAAGAAGGGTGATGACGTACGAAATAGAAGAAGAGAGAGAAAATATCAATTAAGAATTTAAGATGTTCATGAAATACCAAAAAAAAAAAAAAAGTCTGATGTNGAATTGCAAGTACGCATGCACCGATTGGGGGGTCGGGATGGAGATTGACAACAATGTGAAACGGAATGAGGTGAAGGAATTGATAAGGGAGATGATGGCTGGAGGAAAGGGAAAGAAGATGAGGGAGAAAGCCGTGGAATGGAAGGAGAGCGCTGCCAATGCCATTGGTCCCAATGGCCGCTCCGCGATCAACTTGTACAAGGCTTTGAATGACGTTCTAAAAAGAAATTAATTATAAATAAAATAGACGCTAAATGCCGTTATATTGTAACTGCATACATAAAGCTTGCAGCCTAAAATAAGATTTGTGATGATATTGTAAACTATTTGGATATGCCATTTAGATTTCCCAAAAAATATCTTTTGTTGAACGAAGTTGAACTAGTTTATGTGGTGTCAGTTTTTTTTTCTTTTTTTCTTCTTTTTTTATGCTTTTTAATGTTAGCGGCCTCACGTGCTCTAGGAAATGGTAGAGAAGATGAAGGGCGATGAAGGGCGATGAAGGGCGAAATAGAAGAAGAGAGAGAAAGTATCTTTTAAGAATATAAGATGCTCATGAAATACCAAAAAAAAAAAAGTCTGATGTAATTATTTGAGAAGAAAAAGAGTTCCTCTATCTCTTATATGGCCTCTCATTTACAAATTTAGGTTAGTTCCAGGGACGATTATATCAAAAAATTAATGGACAGAAAGAGAGAAAATATATCAAAATAATAATAATGATGTAGCATGATATACATGAGTATGATCAACGATGCATCATATAGTTTAATGATACCCGTCTATGTGGTAATCTGATGAAGTCTCCCTGCCTTAGCGAGTTAAATCATCAAACAAACTTGTTGAATTGATTCGGTGGATTGCTTTAGCTGAGTCGGTTGATTAAGGGTACGTTTGGGGCCGCGGTGTCATGGCAATGTAGTATTTCACCGCAGTTTTGTCTGTTTGTTACGCTACATTTTTTAAGAGTTACCACTGAAATCTATGTTTTTCTATTGGTAGGTGCGGTGACAATTTTCTAATTATGATCAGACTTTTTCAAACATATATATATATCTANAAAAAAGGTTGGTTGAATGTGAATATAAAAAATAAACCCGATCAAGGACCACTTCAATGCTAGGATTAATAATAGTCTTCCAACGATGAAAACATTTAAGAAAGCAAATAAATAGGAAATGCTTACAGGTTAGACAATTAATGCAAGCATAAGCAACTTTATGAAGATTTTTAACAATACAGTCACAAATAAGAACTGCTTGGACTTGGCAACAAAAACAGTATTCATGCTGATGGCATTGCTAAGACTAATAAATCATACAAGAATAAGGGATAAGTTTCAATTTGATTAACTAGAAGAGCAGATAAAACGTCTAATGCAGAAGGAATGAAACTAAGATATTAGATTTTTATGTTTTTAAATGAAGAAAGCTGAAACAAAAGGTTCTTTACTTTGCACTTAACTATCAAGGTGATGGTTAGAGTGAATTCGTGCATCTACTTTGCATGTCATCTTAAAGTGAACAAGAATATCTAAATTGCCTAATATAAAAGTAGACATATTTTAATTTTCGGTTATAACTGAATATAGAAGACTGATGTCAGCCTCAATCCAGTTTGGGGGTAGAAATGGTGACGTGCACAGTCAAAATAAATACTAGAGGTTTGGGCAAGATATCATGCTCACAATTTATACTTTGGCCAAAGACAAAAACACAATGGAAATTTAAAGGAGGAAAGAATTATGATGCCTGCTGAAGAGCTGGAAAGGATGTAGAAGTCTTCCGGGACCAATCTATTTGTCACCGGAATTCCATTACCCAAAATGGTGCATAAATATAATCTGAAATAGTTGATGCAGGACTCAAAATAATGATGAGTAGTACTCGAAACTCAAAATATTTTAATCCAAGCACAAACAAAACAAAAATGAAGAATACTGCCTAATAATGTAGACACTATGCTACACAATTCTGTGTTATTGAAGTGAGGCCGTAACATAGTCAACATTTTTCCAAAAAAAAAACTATTTAATACAGCATCAATTAAAGTAAAACTATTAAAGTACAGAGAAAAATCCACAAGTTAATGAAGAGCTAAAGAAATTGTTTATATCCTAATAGTGCCCATGTAAGTATAAATTTTCTTTGCATTTGTAATTCGATGTTTTTTTTTTTTAATTGTAATGATAACCCTCCAATCTAAATCCAATCCATTCAACATTTTTTAAATGAACTTCTTATTTTCCTTTTTTTAAATATAATTAAATAATCGGTCTTGTTATCTTATTTTCTGAATGAGTTTGTGCTTGCATTATTTAATAATTAATTTAAAATTTGAATACAAATTAGAACTTTGAATCTTTGTTTTAATGTTATATAATTTGGTCAGTACAGAACAAATTCAGTTTTTTATATTGTCGTGGGCATACCAATCAGTTTCACAAGCACTACTGAGACATTATGTGATCTGAAAGGAACATAAGCTTTAAGATAACTACACTCTTTTGGAGTTTCGGGAATAAAGCAGCATGCTTGATGGCAATAGGAGGCCCTTTGAAGAATTAATGGCTGAAAATTAAAGTGATTCTTCAGCATAATGTCCTAGAATAGGATTTGGAATTTGTGGTGGAAAGGTGAGTGGTTTAAAGTGGGGTTTGGTGGAAGGAATGTCAATTTGTCCAACTCTGGCTAATTTTAGCAAATTTGAATGATTAATTTAAGAAATGAATTTAAAGTAATGTAAATGGTTGGATTTTATGATGAATAGCTACCTTTGAAGCTTAAATTCTGATCTAGAATAGAACATAAGAATCTTGGGCCTTTAGAGGGGTATAATGGGAAAAAGACCAAGACTAGTCAAAATTGATGAAGTTTAGACTAATTAAAATATTTCTTATCAAAATGGGGGTTTAGATCAGGTGAAAACGACAGGTAAGGTTTAATTAAGGATGTATATTTATGATCTAAGTTATTGGTGAAATTTAATGGGATTTAAAGCTTTATTGAGGCGTGGAGAATATGACTGCATAACTTTATGCTTGGCAAGAAAGTAGTAGTGAATATGAAAATTCATACCACCGCAAAGAAATATATTACTTTGTTTAGCCATACTATTTTATTGGGAGTCATTATGATATAAGTAATTATCTAAGCCGTGATTAAAATATTTTGCTCCCCTATCAAAAAGAAGGATTTGAATGTGAGTTGAGTATTAAGTTTTAAGCAAAATATCAAATTTTGTAAATATATGTTCAACATCTAATTTGTCTTCTAACAAGTATAGTCACTACACACTAGTATAATCATCAATAGGATGATGAACCAACATAGGGATTAAAACAAGCAAAATTCTTTAGATATGGAAATTATTTTAGTAAAATATCATTGTGCCAAAGTTAAACAATTTTGGCAGCTTACTACAAGTTAGGCTAAAGTAATTCTTTAACATTTAACAAATTGATAGATTTCACATTGAAAGATATCTTTATTTAAAAAAAAAAAAGCAAATGAAAAGCTAAAAAGACCTTGGTGGTAATGTTAAAACACTATTTAATCAATCATGGCACGATGAGAAGATTTCTTTTTAATATTCATAGCATGTTCACACTCTTCAAATTTCATATTAAAATAGTATATAGCACTCTACTCTCCTAATTTCAAGGGGGCTGAACTGGTTTCCAAGGGGCCGGTTGGTCCCTTGCCCTACTTGAAATTGCTGCCCAAAGGGGGCGGCTCTCCCCCCAAGCTATCTTTAACTATACATATTTCATGTTCTTTGTCTAGGATTCTAAGTTTTTTTTTTTTTTTATTTCAGATTTCTTGTCGTCAGTGTTTCTCTGTTGTTAAGGCTGTCTTCGATGACAAGTGGTGCTCTAGCTATATCTTTCTCCGAGGTAGCTATTATCTTCATAGAATCCATTACCTAATCCCCTCCCCTACTTGTTGCCATCTCGCCTGCACCCCATCCTTGGCTATTACTCTGTCGTTGACCCTCACCCCCACACCCGCTCCCAGTTGCAGCCACAAACCCCTCTCTCTCATGAAACCCGAATCACAAACCCACCTTACAGCAATCCCTACTGCCGCTAACCTGCACCTTCCCTTCCCTACAACCACTTCCATTCTACGACCCATACAAGCACCGCAAACCCCACACCTCTGCTTCCAACCCCACCTACAAACCCCTCTCCCTCTTGCGGCTCTAACCACAACCCTACCTGCTCTCTTCCAGCTTGTCGCCAAGTATCCAGGCCCTCTCACCGTTGTCCACCGGCCATCTGGTCTCGTCACAACCAGAGATTTGTGTTGTATTGTATTTCCTTTCTTGTTTCGAGTTTTAATTATAACATTGTTCTTCTAGTATAATAATAAATGTTGCCCTGTCGG
The DNA here is from genome assembly GCA_002079205.1 of Phalaenopsis hybrid cultivar. Classification (NCBI taxonomy): domain Eukaryota; kingdom Viridiplantae; phylum Streptophyta; class Magnoliopsida; order Asparagales; family Orchidaceae; genus Phalaenopsis; species Phalaenopsis hybrid cultivar. Next base: position 291,016 of record JXCR01139575.1, read on the forward strand.
ATTTTCAATAAGCTCCGATATCACTCACATATTTATGTGAGAAAATAATTCTGCACCAAAAAATCGTTAAATATCTTACTAGCTGATATGAGATTACAAGAGAGATTTAGAACATGTAAAAAAAAAATTTAAAAGAAGCCTAAAGTTATTTCTAATTGTTTTCGTCCTAGTGATAAGAGACCATGATCCATTATAAATTCAGAATTTTAGATTTTTGGGCAAGGGATCATATAATGAGAATAGATAAACACAACCTATCATGCTATCCGAAGCTCCTAGTTTTAAAACCTAGGAATCCTAACCTCCTTTAGAATAGAAAAGAGCTGGAGAAATGCTACTTTTCTAGGCCAATAAAGAAGCGTTAAAAGCTTTCTCAAAGGAGAAAAATTTGCATGGATGATCTAATTGCTCTTTGTTCAACAAAATGTCACTAAGGTGATTTTTATAATTTCTAGCTTTTAGTTTGATAAGAAAATATGTATTTGCACTTGCCGTGAAATTTCAAATAATTTTCTCTTATGATTGATCAATTTTACAAAGATTAAACAAAAAATTTACCTCTTTTTTCATGCTTTGAGTTATTTATTTAGAGCTTTTTCCAAGTTATTTTTGTTTTTCTTTTGTTTTTAAGGATATTTTTAAATATATTTTCATATGTTTTTATTNGCTTTTAGTTTGATAAGAAAATGTCTTTGCACTTGCCATGAAATTTCAAATAATTTTTTCTTATGATCGATCAATTTTACAAACATTAAACAAAAAATTTTCCTCTTTTTTCATGCTTTGAGTTATTTATTTAGAGTTTTTTCCAAGTTATTTTTGTTTTTCTTTTGTTTTTAAGGATATTTTTAAATATATTTTCATATGTTTTTATTTTTCTAATTTCAAATATAAATCAATCTAATTTTTAAAGCACAGAAAAACATTTTAAGTGTCTTTATAAGTAGCTACTACTATCGCTAGCCGCCACCCGCCGTCGACTGCTCTCCAACGCTGGTGGACCAACCACATCCACCACAAATGAGCAGCAAGTGATCGCTTGTCTCCATTGTCAAGCACTACCACCTAGTCATGGTCAGCCGCCATTATCTAGACAAATATTTTTTTAATATTAATTACTCAGTAAATATAAAATGAAAACATGTTTTAGAATGCAAATCTCTATTTTACTTCAAACAAAAAATATATAAAATAAAACAACAACAACAACAACAACAACAACAATGNACTCAGTAAATATAAAATGAAAACATGTTTTAGAATGCAAATCTCTATTTTACTTCAAATAAAAAATATATAAAATTAAAAAAATAAATTTAAAAAAATTGATCACAAACAACACCTAAGTATTGCTCCATATTTCTTATGAAAGAATATGGCCCTTAAGCTTGCAGAGGGTACTTGATACCTCCAGGCATTATTCTCCTATTATCCTTCTTTATTTTAACTAATGGACTAATCTCTAGGATTCTTCCACATACTACCACATACTTTATCAAGGTCTTTGTTGAGGCCTACAAGAAAATAATAGATTCTTTCTTCTCCACAAATTCAACGTACGTACTTGACATACTCCTCAAACCAATTATTTATTTCAAAAATATCCAATTCTAGAAAAATAATTGTGAGTGTGATAAATAATAAAAAATNTTTTATTTTAACTAATGGACTAATCCCTAGGATTCTTCCTCATACTACCATATACTTTATCAGAGTCTTTGTTAAGGCCTACAAGAAAATAATAGATTCTTTCTTCTCCACAAATTCAACGTACGTAGTTAACATACTCCCCAAACCAATTATTTATTTCAAAAATATCCAATTCTAGAAAAATAATTGTGAGTTTCATAAATATTAAAAAATGTTATTTGCTACTAATAACTATGCCTAGCCACCAATGTGTAGAGATAATCTAGCCCATAGGCAAGTGTAAACCCATTGAAAACCACCTGACCTTAGTACTTATAAATCAAGCAATCATGATAAACTTTTAAAGTGAATGTCAAATGATAAGAAACTAATTTAACATCATATAATGGAGCAGTCAAATCCAACTATGTTGACCAAGTGGAACACACGTCTAGCATAAAACATGCATGGATGATTGTGGGGCGCTTCCTAATGTCCTAGAATAGATACGAAAAAAATTAATGAATAATCAAATGTCATAAAATGATGAATAGGGCGAGCAATCCACTATCTTATATCCTTTTGTAAGGTAATTGACAAATATAGATTGGAGAGTTCATGAGTAAAAGAATTCTTAGTCAAATCTAACAATGTGGATGGAAATGTTGTTGAATAAGGTGGTTAAGCTCGTGCATAAACCTATAAAGTAGCATAGATAGTATAAGAGCTTGTGGAGGAAAATGAATTGGTGATGCAATAAGGGATAATTGAAAGGTGTTATCTCATAAAAGCTATCATTAGTTAGGTTTTGTTTGGGACAACTTTCTGTCTGCTTTGCTTTCCAAAATATCACCAAAGTTCTGTTTGAGGAATTGCTATGTTGTTCTTTTTAAAAATTTCTATGGTAACAAACTATTTTTTTCAACCTGAGTTGTTAAAGTGTGTTGGCTACCAGAAAGTTGTGGTCTAGCATTTTAAAAATAAAATAAATTTGTAATAGTCACCGCAACTTTTTGAAAAGAGATTTCTTCTGCAACAGCTTCACAATTACTTCTTTAAACAGCTGCAGTTGCCCAAACAGACCCTTAGAGTATCTATATGACAGGTAAGAGGATCATACAATCAATATTATTTATGAGTGTGACAATATGTAGAAAAATACAAATGTTATAAAAAAAGCTAAAATGCCAGCAAGAAACATGAGCAAAGAAAACACAACCAATCTGGTTAAATGAAAAAAGGAATGCAATATGATCAAAATAAAGAGTGGAGATGAGTGAAATATTATTGAAGAGCATAAAAGGGACATGATTGATAAGACAACAGGATGTCAAGATTGCAACTCTCCAAAATAGAAAAAGAAAATTTATATGAAACACTAATGTTCTAACAATATCAAGCATTATGAGATCCTTGCATTCAATAACAGCATTCTATTAAGATGTATATGGACAAATTTTGATGAATAATTCCATTCCTAAAGCTAGACGTGCAAAACTAACGCTACATATACTCTAGAGCATTATTAATACGTACAAGTTTAACTAAAGTAGAGAAATAAATTTCTATTTATTAATAAAAATTTTAATGCACATTAAGACTTTTTAATGAATATTTAATAAAATAAACCCAGATGAATCTTAAATAATCATTAATGAAAGTATAAAGGACAAGTTTCTAAGAATTTAAGCGGTATAACCCAAAATTAATACTTTAATTATTAATGGTAGACGGAAATGATGCACAATAGTGATTTCTTAACTGAAAGGCAATACAATGACAACAAACTTGGGAAGAGATGAGGAGATTAAATCTCAAATTATATTGAGAAGTGAAAAATTCAACTAATAATGTCATTAGCATGGATTAATCATGGAAGAGAACACAGAAACTTTATTCTTCATCAAGTAATAGACAGCCAACTTCGATACTTCCACCAATCATCTTACTCAAATCGAGATCCCAAAAAACAAAATGAAAAAAAAGAAATTCAAAGAAAAATGAGTTTTAATAAAACTGAACAGACAATAGATTTAAAAAAATGGGACATATAAAATTATAGAAAGAATGGAGTATGGTGTTTCAAGATGAGAGGAGAAATCATCAGCAAACATGTGGGGAGTTGGACAATAGTTGTTGGTTACCTGCCATTTAAAAAAATACCTTAATCTTAAACCCATGATGTACCAAAAGAAACAATTGCAGCAAATTTATGGAAAAGATAGCATAAAAGGCAAAATGAATATCTAACTGTACAATATAAGGTCGTCATTGTCACGTTGAGAAATTGAACATGAAGAAGTACCAATGAAGACAGGTGGAATACGACAGAGACATACTGAGTTCTTCAATAATAGCCAAGATTTACCTACAATGGTCAAAAGAGTGATTTGTAATTGACAGGGTTAACAATGTGAGAAAGAGTAGAGACCCCATCACCATGGCCATATCATTTAAAATGACTATGAACCCTTTTTCTAGCAACAAGAGCAATATGACCATAATCAAAAGAGTGTGGAGTAGGTAACCCAATCACCCAAAGAACCCAAGATAGAGAAGTAGAGATATTTAAGATAGAAAAGTCTGCAGTCAATTGAACTTCAGTAAATTGCAAGGAGAAACATATGGAAGAACTTAGAAATCAGAAACTCTTCATTTTGTTTTTAAAAGTGGTTGGATTGGTGCTTAATAAATAAATTTCATCTCAATTTTTTTTTGTTATTATAGTACTCGTGAAAAAATATACCACCACATCAAAAAAAGAATAATTCAGAAAAAAAAGTTTGTACTTGAAAGATACCTTTCTCAAAAATTATAACGGAAAAAATTACACATTCTTTTAGCGACCTCTTAAACATAATAGCAGATGCAACTGTGGGATCAAAGCTATTCAGCATTCACATAAGTAAAGCATAAATGGAAACTTGACATTTAAGCTATTTCACAGCGTCCATTTAATTGGGAGGCCGAAAGTCGAGATGACTAATTTTCTGGTAGGATATCGCGAGAAAATAAAAACCAATATACCAAAAACAAAGGGAGGCTGAAAGTCGAAATGACCAAGTTTCTCATGGGATATCGCGAGAAAATAAAATGTGATATGCCAAAAAAAAAAAGATAGTTGATACTATTTAAGTGTACTAGTTATTGAATAACATGAATTAACACCAATAGTAAAGAAATAAAAGGGCAAAGTTTAAGCAGTCAGAACTTTGAGATAGAAAAAGTAATGAATTGTTGATCTTCAGACTGCATGAACTAGGATTCAAGTAACTGCAAGCAGAGCAGCACAATGGTAAGAGTAATGCGAAGCATTGAGTGGATCACGAGATGCTAGCAAAGGTCCAAGGCACAACATTGTGTATTGGTTGAATAAGTGGGTGCTCCATTTTGAGTGTGAAGGCTAAGAGATCAAGCAAAGAGTCTAGTGCCTCGGGCATTGAGAGAGGCAACATTGATCGGGAACTTGAGTTAGGCTAACCCTACGCTGATATAATGTTAGGTGACAAATCATGCTCTTTGTATCTTACTTACAAGAGTAACCCTCTATTACTGAATATATAATACTTTCTAACTTTAGTACTTCTCTAAGCTAAAAACATCAATATCATCAACCTACTAGTAGTTTCTTATTAGTCATGGACTTGGAGCGATTCCCAGTGCAATGAGCAATAATAAACTATTGTTTTGTTCTCCATAGAGGAAGTATAACGGACAAATATAGAAACACCAAAGGACTTCACATGGTTTACAAGACTTCTTGGTGACTTGAGCTAAGTCACTAACTATGTGGTCTCCACTTCTGTAAAAATCAAATTACAATTCAATGGCCTACGAATATGGTGTTTCATTCATGAACAATACATATCAAAGCAAATCACTTGTAAATCTTCTTCTAGTTTTTGTTATGAACTAGTTAAAATAAATATTTACAACAATTTGGTGATAGGCCATTTTCAAACAAGCAATCTTGGTGTGTCCTTTATAAGTTTAACACTAAGAGATAGCGTTGAAATTAATAACTCACTTCTAAAAAAAGTTATTTGCCAAATCTTGCTAAGATAGTCATTCTCCATATCTTGTTTTATTAGATATGACTTGATTTTATTCGATTTGATCTCTTTATTTATTTCTTTTTTATATGTCAAACTAGAATTCCTCTATCTGAGGAGGTCATATATAAATTTATAACTAAAAAAGAACAGAATCAATGCAAAAGTAGTATGCTAAACTGCACACAACAACTACCTATTCTTGTCCTGTCCCGTAAGCATTCTCTGAAGAATTTACTGTTCAAACGTACTTGCCTTCAAGTTAGCGGAAAAAACAAGCGTTGTATTGCTCTCCCTCCGATATTTACATGAAAAAGATTTTTCTCTTTTTTTTTTTTTTCTGGTGAGGGTTTGTGCGAGTTTGTGTAACATTTAAACAACCTAAAAAGCATACAAGACTAATATCAAAAAAAAAAATACAGAAATAAATAACCAACACCTAGGCCCGGACAAAAAATCTGCCCAATCAAAGTCTTGCCAACGACTTCTACATGAAACGATGAAAACTAACCAGAACTACAGTCTAAGCCTCCCCACCTCTGAAATTAAACCGACTAGCCCAAACTTACTAGCCAAAAAGTGTAACTTGCTCCCAAAATCCAATTGTCAACAAATTGAGGAATTTTAAAAAAAAAGGCACAGATTAGAAGAAGCTCAAGTAAAAAGACAGAAACTAAAGGAGAGAGTAGAAAGCAAAAGCACCTCCAGAAATCTTCGACAGAATGGAATGTGTGGATGGGCCGAATAGAGTTGCCCCATGCAGCCTGCTTCGATTTAGCTGAGGGATTGTCGAACCAAAATGTCCAAGAGTGCTGTAATGGATGAAATTGAATCTTCACAACAGACGAGCCCTCTTGCGACTCCTCATTCAGGATCTCCCCTTCCTCCAACTCCCCTGTCGATGCGGCTTCGCTCTCCCTCTCTCCCTCCTGATCCAGCGTCAGCNTCCAGAAGATTCAAAGCTGTTTTTAATTAGCTGCAGTTACCCCAAAGAGACCCTGAAGTGATATTTATTTTGCTATCTAAATAATCAGTTTAATTTAATTGAACGTGTTTGCCAAATTGTTCAGCCAAATTGATATAGTTTGGCTACTGCCTGGTACTTCCTCTGAATATACTTAAAATTTTCTAATTAAGTCACCTAGCTAGCATTGGCCCTTGATTTGAGCTTAATTAGGGAAATTTTAGGTATGCATGTTATTTTTATTTTCTTTAGTTAGGTGTTGACGGTGCAATTCTCAATATGAAATATAATACTCATACAAACGAACAATTTATGATATGAGGAAAAAAAAGGCACGATCACTATAGCAATGGGTGGTCAACATGATTTGTTTTGTATTCTCACATGTAGCTTTGCTTTCTGGGTCAATTCTCTTCTCTTATTGTTATTCTCATGTAGGCCTGTAAATGAGCTTGGCTTCAGCTAGTTAATTCATGTTTAACTCTTTTCGTTTTAGCTCGTGTTTGAGTTAGGCTCCCAAAAAGTTTATTTGCGTTCAGCTCGATGTTGATCTTTTTGTTTGAACTGGCTCTTGTTGGGCTTGTTTTGCCGAACATTGACAAAATTAATTATAATTTATATGGTGTAGTTTTCAAATTGAAACCAATGTACTTCTGTTGCAATAGAAAGTACCTAACAATTCAAACATATGAGCCAAATTGATTTAGGGTCTGTTTGGGGCAGCTGCAGCTTATCCAACTTATCTAGATAAGCAGCTTATCCTGATAATCTGCTGATCAATAACTTATCCTGATAAGCTGGCTAGCTGTTTGGTTTGTGTGTTTCCAAAACAGCTAATTCTGGATAAATGACTATTCTGCCCCTCTTTTATATAAGTTGTTTAACTGTTTGTTTTGTGCATTTGGAAAACATCTGATTTATAATTTTTTTGTGGATAAAAGACCATTCTGACAGACGCAGTATTGTTGTTTACACTAGAACTTTAACGTCTACACATTTGACAGTTTATAATAAAAAATATCATTTTATAACAGTATAAAATTATAATAATTTCAATAATTTTATTTAATTATAAAAAATAAGACAAATTTGTTCTTAAGAAAAATCCATAAGAATTGAGGATTATAAATTTGGACAGATCTGGAGACAACAACTATGAAGACTATTAAAACATTAATCAAGTACTTCTCAAACTACAAAAGTGTAAGCAACGGACACAATAAACATTAATAGTACTTCTCAAATAAAGGCTTAAGTTTTAGAAATTTTACATGCCATAGAGTACTTCTTTTGCATAGGACACAATAAATCCTGTAGTTGTTCTAAGAGCAAATAAATTTTAAGAGCAATTCTAAAAAAAACATTTGATAAGGAAAAACAAATTTAAGGAAACATAAAAATTAACTGCAATATAAATTCTTCAACAACAAACAAAAAAGAACACAACAATCAATATATAGACATCTTATTCACATAAACAAACACAAAAATTCGATCACTTAATTGCGGTTTTTAATCATTCAATTGTGTCGTTAGCCAAAAAATTACTAAACTAAATCAATTCAAAAGTGAATTCCAACAACTTACAGAATTCAAATTAAACAAAAAAATCCGAGCAAATCTGAATTAAATGCAAAGGATTCGAAGCCCACATTCTGGTTCCTGCTCCTTTTCTAATGCACTCTTACCAACGATTCAATTATAAATTCTTTAAAACAGGAAACACTTCCAGATGAAATATCAATTCGACATTCGAAAATAAAGAAAAGCAAATCCAAGAATAAGATACAAAATGACATTCCTCGTCATATACACAATCAAAGAAAGGTTTCCGCACTGTAGAATATCGCAGACAACCGATTAGAAAAGATAATAATAGCTGTGAAGATCTGTGTAAAAAAAAAATGTAAGAAAATTACAGAGGGATCTTAAAATCTAACCTAGAAGAACTCTCCGGGAGTCAATAGAAATACAAGATTAAATTGAACATCTATCCACACTCTTCCTTATGTCGCCGGCACCGAGATCTGCCGCTCCTACTCCGAATGGGAAAGCCCGACCAAGCACGGAGAATATGACGACAAAGCTGAGAATTATGGGAAATCGGTTGAGAACTACACATGTTTTCTATTCTTGTATCCAAACGAAATTGATCCAGACAGGCAAGGCGAATCACAGGAGGGTAGTATTGAGATCGGGAGACAGAAACGCCGGACACGGCGTCATATCCACTTTCGGCGTTTAATACAATTTAAGAACGTCTTTTCCTGAAACACATGCAAAAACTGTATATATATATATATATATATATATATATNGGGTACATGAATCTTAGTCCATCCTCTATTCTTACAACATGTTGCATCAACTATTAAGTTTGATTTCTGAACAGCTTCTAGATAAACATATGTATTAACGCATTCAGTTTTGAAAGATTAACCATGTAATGCTCATGTCATTCAAGCTCAATATCTGTACATTTTCCCCTATAAACTGGCGAAGTAAAATGTAAAGTAAGAAAACATAACCAGAAATCAATCTATACAAAGTAGATTGAAAGGCATAAGAACAAAGAGCCATTTATCAATGTGGATAAAAATGTACTAATCAACATTATTAACACAAGCAATTTAGAAAGATATACTATGTCATGTGCATATGTCATTCAAGCTCAATATCTAAACATTTTTCCTGTAAATTGGAGAGGTAACATGTAAAGCAAGAAAGCATAACCAGAAATCAATCGAAACAAAGTAGATTGAAAGGCATAAGAACAAAAAGGCATTTATCAAAACATCCCTTCTTGAATGCATGCAAGTTCGTAAACTGTTGTGCCATAACAATTTAAACAGGAAATTAACAATTGAATCTAGATTGCGTAGAACATATTCTATTCCCAAAATGTAAAGAAACTCGCAAAGAAACAGTTTCATAATGGACATTCCTTTATAGAAGGGAAACATAAGTGTGGAGATGAACTAATGTATTACATAGAGTAAACAAGTTAAAAGTTCAATACTGAAATATTAGAAGTTCAATATTGAAAAATATAATCATTTGTTAAATGAGATAGCAGCCACCTGTAACTAAAAGAAACAACTATTACCTGAGCAGCTTCATTAGAAGCATTTTTTGTCCAAANGAGTCGACACAATCAAATTTTAACAAAATATTTTTATTTTACTCATTAACATATTAAGCGAACGATGCAAATACGAGTTACAATTAACATGCAGAATATAAATTATTCTTGAACATGGGGTTTCTTTGACATCGCTATTCTCATCTGAATTTATTATGTCAGTCTACTGGGTTTTTTCTTTTATGCGGTTGTTCTCGGTTATTTAATTTGTATGCTGGCTTCTTTACGCAACTAATGTAATGCATCATTTTATGAATTTTATGAGTTAGTTGGGTGCAGCACTCTTTTTTTTCTTGAAGCACTGTAATGATATTAGATGACGATGTTTCGGAGTTTTAATGAGACTTTTATGTGTTCTAGCTAAAGCAATAAATTTATGTATAGTATCAATAAACTTTTATTAATTAGACTGACGTGTGTCAGAAGGCAATAAGTTTAAATATTGTATCGATTAGAAAAAAATTGCTAGTACTAAATGACAGTAAAAAGAATTTTCTCACTTCTTGAAAACCTGAATTTGGCCTTTTAGAAGAGAAAATGTTGCATCTGGTTATGACTATATACATGATGCTCTAAAATATCGTTTTTTCTTCCGTTTTTTTTTGGTGTATTGCATTTTGACCGAACTCAGGGTCTGTTTGGGGCAGCTGTAATTTATTGAATAATCTGCTGATATGCCGATTAAAAATAATTTGTTGCTAAGCAAGGTGCAGTGGCTATTACAAATTTTTATTTTTTTTGGGAAAAGTCATATCGTTGCCAATAAGCTCCCACCGCACCTAGATAGGTGCGGTGTGAAAACGATATTTTTTGCATTTTTAAAACGCATAAGCTGTCAAAATGCAGTTTACCCAAACAGACTAGATGTGTTTTCAAAATGTCACCGCACCAAAAAAGCTGTCCCAAACAGACCCTCAATTTATGTCCGAGCTCCGAATACAATCTTTTTTTTCTCTTTGGGATTCATTAATTTATTTCCACTAAACACATAAAGATGTACTTGATTATGTAAGAAAATATTTTGTTGGTAGTAAAAAAAATACAATGCATTTAAAATTTATTATCTTGTGCAATTTTAATTTATTTCAAATTTATCCGATTTATGCGAATTGTAATATTTTACTTTGTGAAAAGTGTTGCTCGGCGACTGATCCAAGCATCGTCACAACATTTTGCTCTTTCCACTATCGTCAAATTGCTGTTGTCCACAATTATTGGCCGCTGCTCATTGTTTTTACATTAAATTCAGGCGTTTACTAAATAGTCATTAAAAATAATATTTATTTTTCAGTACAATACATTTACTTTTCAATGCATTTTTATAAAATACATTCCTTTTTCATCAAATATTTCACACCTAGGCTTTTATATTTACTCACTTGAGCTCAAATTGTTAATATCACATAAAAAATAGTTTTGTTACCCCTTCTTAAAAGTGAAATACATCCTTTAATGTACAAGTTTAAACAACCAAAATGCTATGCATGTAAATATCAAAGTGCATGTGTGTGTTGAATCCTTTTATGACGTAAGGTCTCGAATTATTCGTGAGTATATTTAACTCGGCAATGGCTTTATATTTTAGAAGATGGTGAAAATGAGATGAAAGTGAAGCTTAGTTGACTGTTTTCCATATAACTAACAAGTTAGAAACTTCGACCAATTGGGAAAAACGGCTTCAGAGAGGTTTCTCAAATTATGGGAGAGTTCATTGGAGAAAGATAACCCCCAATTCTTCCCTTGAATTTCATGTATACACAAAGAAGAAAAATTAAGAAAAAAACATGACATGGGGTCCACCCATAGCGTCATGTCAGGTGCTGCTTTTAAAGAACAATGGACTTGCATCCTTGCATATAATGATGGCCATCATTGGTAGCTTTCCGGTTTGGCCATCAAAGGTTGTAATGGTGAGCTACAATCATGTATGTAGGCGATATATCCCAGAGTTGGGAGTTGCATGAGCAGTGAACCACATAAGTCATAGTTGGTCATGTAAGCTGTAATGAAGAGTTGTGGTTGCCCCTATGGGCCACAAGGGTAGGAGTTGGGAGCTACCGTAACATCGAATGCCATATAGGTCAGAGTTGGGAGCTGCGCGAGCTGTGAGCCACATAAATTGTAGTAGTCATGGAAGTCGTGGTGGTGAGCTGCACTAACTTTTGTGGGCCTAGAGGTTGGAGTTGGGTGGACATTGGGAGCACAATCAGAGGGCACAATCAGAGGGCATAAGCTGAATTAACAATCATGTATGGAAGCTGCACTAACAATCAGAGGGCGTAATCAGAGGACCTAACACAGTGAACCACAAATTATATTTAAATGTGAGAGACAACAATCAGAGGGCATAAGTTGAATTGGAGTAGGAAAAAAAGGATATATAGGACATTCCTAAATGAATTGAAGAAATTTAGAGCTCAGATGAAACAGACAGAAAATAGGACTGAGGAAATTTATATGTCCCATCTGACATCCACTCAGGTGTATGAAGACGCATACAACTATGATGAGACCTTAAAATTTATTTTAGGAACACTAGCGTGTGGAGTTATGCTCCCTCTAGAATGGAACGAAACCTGTCATATTCTTGCATTTTCTTTGAAAATCCAAAATTAGGATGACAAAGATGATTTATTAGGTGACTCGTGACTGATTACTCGGGTTACTTGTCATTTGACTTAACCCTTGTATTCTTAATAGGGTTTTATTAATTACGGAATGAAATTATTCCAAATAGAATTCTCTTTCATGAATTTATACCAAATGGGATTAATTTACATGTTTAGAATGTACAACTTCTACTTTTTACCCTGTGTCGATTTTGTACTCTTGCTTCGGTAGATGTTTTCTCTTTGGAAGCCCAAACGATGTTCATTCAACTTTGTAGGACCCAAATTATATGTATTTTATGTATATTTGAATTCTGTTAGTCACTTCTGCTTGTGCTTTTCCACTCATTCCCACATGGTTTTGTAATAAAATTAGGGTGACAATTCTAATTTTGAGCACTATTTTTTATTTTTCGTACATTTTTAGAGAGGGTTTCATGCTTTTGGAATTTTTTTGTTCCTTTTTAACTCCATCACTTTACTCTCTTCTAGAACCACAGATTTCTAGGAGGGGTCATTTTGTAACTCATAGGGGATTCCTCCCACGAAAGAAAGCACATGATTGTTCTTATCACATAGCGTTAAGCCTGGATCAGAGTTAAAGGCCTCTGTTCTTTGGAAACCTCTAGAGAGGTAAATAATAAATCAATCACTGCCCGAGCAGCTCAAGTGAATGAAGCGCTCAATACTTTGGTGGACGATGAGGTCTGTTGTTTTTACAACCAATTTAGATTAGGCGTTTTATTCCCTGTGTATGAAGAGCTAGAGGAAGTTATAAATTTTTATGGGTTGCTACTAGCACAAATCCGCCCAGATATCAGCGTTGATGTCATTTATTATATTATTAAGGGACCAGAGTATGTGTTGGACCATAGATATATTTAGAATTTTTTCGGTTTTTCTCCTTTAGGAGAGTATATTCAGTCTACATATTGGGTTAGGAACTCCAACCACTTGGGAAAAACAACTTTGGGGAGGTTTCTCAAATTGCAACTTATTTCTCATGAAGCTGGAGAGAGAGAGAGAGAGAGAGAGAGAGAGAGAGAGAGAGAGAGAGAGAGAGANTTGAGAGAGAGAGAGAGAGAGAGAGAGAGAGAGAGAGAGAATTCCTCATAAAGGAGAGAGACATAACCCCCACCCTCATTCATCCCTTGATTTCCTACTTTATACATAAAGTAGAAAAAATAAAAGTACATTTTGTATGGTAAGACGTTCGTCCATGGCATCTCGATGAAAAGACAACAACATGGATGTTAGGCAATACTTTAAAGAACAATGGACTTGTGGCCACTTCGACTGGTGGGCTTGGTTCAACTGCTTAGTAGTTGGGCTCGGTTGAGCTTCTGTGACAGATGGGCTCAGTTCTGTCACTTTAGCATGTGGGCTTGATTCGTAAAAACAATCTAATTCCTTGGCAATAGGTTCTGCCCATCTTATGGACTTCCATAGCAAACTCCATATAAAAAGGTTGGCTTAGGTGTAAGATGTATTTGTGTATATAGTGTGAGATATGTAAATACATAATAATGTAAAAACAACACTTTTTTTAACCCATATGTAAAAAATAATAATAATAAAGAGCTATTTTTTAAGACATTTCAAATATAGATTGAAATCATTATATATGATTAAAGGGCATTTTCTTAATGATTCTTCGTATAGCAAAATGACTTATAAAAAAAAATTGAAAATTGCGGATAATTTTGTAAAGTGAAGCATGACCAGGGATGATGCATGCAAGCTTTGTGAGATGGAGTTGAGTTGGAGTTGAAGACAAAGTTTGACCCTCAATGCGATGGACGGAGCATGTGTGGATTTTCCTTATCGTTTACTTCTGATATTTGTTAGAGCTACTTTATTTTCATCTCTCTTGTAGCTCCTTTGACCATTGCTTATAAATCATTTTCTTAGTCTTAGCCGACTTGAGCAAAACCATCATCATTCCCTTATAAAATTGTTCATGCAACCATTTAATATTTTCTTAATGATCGATGAGCAATAGATTGGAAAAACTATGATTTCAAATTATGACTTTAGAGACGTGATTTTCTATTCTACACATGGGACATTGATCATTTCACACCACTGAATTTTTTGGCGAAATGTTTGAATGAAAGAGAGAGAAAGTATTTAATTTGTGAGAAGCGTGCTAAAGTTTTGTTTTGAATAACGAAATAACTCATGTCTGACTCTCTTGCTAGTTTTCTTAGATATATAGTAGGACAAGAGCTGGAATGTTTTTTTTTTAAGTAGTCTTATAAATGTTTTTGGTAAACACGCGGCTTGTTTCTTTTTTTTTTTAATAATTTTATTTTCTAATTTTTGAGTTTTTTTTTATCATGAGCTTATTTCTTTTAATCTTATTTAATTTACAATTATTTTAAGCCCTTATATTTTTATTTATACTTCTTTTTGCTGTTTTATTTCTAGGGTGAGCAAATTTATTATATAAATAAATTAATTTTATCAAACATAAAAAAGAATAACAAAAAATTCCAAGCAAATCTTGTATTTAATTATCCTTGATGAATTAAAAAAATATTACATGCTTTTCAATTAATTTTAGTCAGCACTCATTTTCTTAAAAAAGGCAAACTATCAACATTTTCTTAAGAGAGCAAATTATCATCGATCTTTGAGATAAATTATTCTTCACCATTTTATTTGAACCGATTTTCTCTCAAATCACCATCAATCCCCAAATTAGGACAGCTTTTCATTGAAGAATAATGATTTAGCACAGTAATGAGATGCAAAATACATTTAACATGTAAAAAATAGAAAAAAAACACTAATCAATTGAGGGTTTGCCCAATCTTTATTTATTCCTACACCTCTGTTAAGAACCTTTTTTTGATAACTCGGCTTATAACATTAGTTATAATGTGAATACATAATGAAAAGTCAGATAGATACAAAAAAGTAGAATATTCTTTATGAAGTAAAACCAAAGGTTTCTTCGACTGGAATGCCAAGGGGGGAGGAAACCTTCTAGGGGAATGAGTTTGGTTTTTCGAAAATGTTATAGGGAGGGTTTCCATGAGGGATTCCAAGAACTTCACAATAAAAAGGTAGGACAGAGCAATTTCGACATGCTAAAGAGGTAGAGAGCGAGGCATGAATCGTGCTTTGAGAGTGAGGTCGAGTGATAAGACTAGAATTGAATCAAACATTTGAAAAGATTTTTTTCTGCTTTTGCATTGATTTATTCGACACAAATCCCATGCAAAAAACATCGCAACAACATCACTTATTTTGTTGATGCTTATGTAGAATATTCAAACACAAAATTAATGCAAATTCTGATGCAAATAGAATAATTTTATATGCCATATATCAATCGTAAAATTCGATACAAATATGTTGAGGAAAGTGGAGATTTGGTCCACTGCAGTTTTGGTAACAATTAAAAGTGTTAATTATGATAGTCTTTTTTAACTATGCTTCCCGCCTGTTCTTCGGAATTTTTTGCCGCCTCCGTATCTTAGCTAATTAGGCAGTTGATTTTGAGGTTAATCAAGGAATTAATCGCTTCCCTAAGTGGTGTGAAGAAAGGAATTAATTAATGAAGTGAAGATCTGCTTTTCGGTTTTCCTTAATGGGCCAAAAAGGAGGCCTTAATTTGCTCCTCTCTTCCTGCTATTAAAACCGCATCTTTGGCTCTCCCTGAGGGCTATTTACGTACATCATACACGTAATTTTGTGTGTGTATGATCCCGAATAACATTTCAATAACTCAGTTATTGAAGGTTATTAAGAGGTTATTGGGGTTATTAACTCAAATAATATTTAAATAACCTCTCAAAGACCTACTAATACATTCCGCGGTTCAGTCCTTTTTTTTTCCCCTATCCTTTGAGGTTTCGTGAGGTTATTGAGGGTATTAACCTCAATAACAGCGACATAACCCTGCAATAACCTTCATACGCACGCAACTTTACTTGCGTTAAATATTTTTCACCTTGAAGGCATTCTAGTTGGCGTTCGCTTCCTCTCTATATAGTTGTTGGGTGTTTACAAAAACCGCAGCTTGCTTTTGTCATTTGCAATCTTCTTCTATGTTATTCTCAGGTAGAGAGAGATAGAGAGATAAAAGTAGAGGAGAGAGAGAGAGAAAGAGAGAGATCATTTCTTGTAATTGTCGAGGTGATCGACTATTGTAATTATTCAAGCTAATAAAACCCTCTATAGATTCTTGGACGTAGACAATTTCTCGAACCACATAAATCTGTATTTTTGTTGTGTTTTTCTGTATGTGAATTTTTATCGATCTAATTTTTCTCTTTATTGTCATCATTTTTCACAACAAATTATATGCCTTGAAAATTTCTGACTCATATTCAAAACTCTCCTGCAGTGTAACGTGATATGAGAATGTCTCAATTTCAAGCAACATAAAATAACTGACTACGAGAGTGCTGTATTATATTTACCTAGAGCAGGGCTTATAACCGCTGCGGTAGGGAGAGTTTTGGCAATCCTTACAAAAGAGCTGCTAATTTTTACTGTGTTAGATCAATATTTTTGGTGAAAAAAATAGATACATGACCAAAAAATGAATCATTATAGATATAACATATGGAAGCAAGAGTAATCCTTGTACTTTACATGACATTATCATGAGAGATAAAATTATTGATGGTACACCAAATTAAAATAGAAACATAGAAAAAATAAAAATTGCAGCGACACAAAATTTGACTTGGTCGCATACTGCAAGTATTTTTTTTTTCGAGGGGGAATAATCTTCTTTTGGCATCTGTTGAAATAGTATCATTGCAGTTGGGGTTATAGGAGATGCAAATTGCCCTTTAGAGAAAATGTAGACAGCGTAAGAAATATTATGTCTGGAGTTTAGAAGTAATTCATTAAATTTTGTCATGTGGATCCTATTTAAAATATTATTTTCTCTTCTAAAAAGGTGTGAAGCTATGGGATACTATGAATGAGCAGTGAATCATGCCCAACTAGTTTGGTGGATACCTTATACACGTGACATCAAGAAATTGACACAAACACACTCTTTCTTAGTGAAATGTTTCCTTTTCTAATACTTCTCCCTAATCTTCTTCATAGAGTATTTTGTGCTTACAAGTTCAAGCATTATGAGGGTTAGATTGATTTAGTGTTAAGGAAGAGCCCTGAAGCTGCACGACTAATTTGAGATATGTTTGTTGTGGATGAGACAGAGGGGGAGGGGCCCTATTTTGGAAATTTTTTATGGGCTTTTTTTATATACACCCATTTCTTATGTATTTATATGTCTAAACTAAATAAAGAAAACGTATCTATGTGATTTATAAAAACTCTAGGGGGATTTACATATATTCCACCAAATCTTATGTATTTCTATATCTAATCTATAAATTTTGTTTTTATATTTATGCAAAATAAAATTTTGATAACATATTAAACCTATTATTATTTTAACTTTTATGCATTATTTAAATATTTCAAGCCAAAATGAGCCTAAAAGGAACAGACAAATATTTTTTCATGTTCGGTTTGGTTATAAATTGAATTAAAAAATTATTTGTGTTCAACTTGGTTGCTTGACAAACAAATTGGACATGAGCTATGTAACAAGTCGGACACAAGTTGTTCGCGAACAATGAGTTTTTCTTACATTCTTTTCTTTGACAATCACGATTGTACCATGTTGAATACTAAATAAGTAATCTAAGATCTTCGTTCGATGATTGGGATCGATTAATTTTTTATAAAAGTAAATTTTAAATGTTTTTATGTAATTAAGTGCATCATCAAGTTAGGGTTATGGATTCACAACACAGTTGGAGATAATTTTATCCTGATTTCTATCAATTTTAAATATGCACATACTTCATCATAATTAAGGGGGTGTTTGGTAGCGCCAATTAACATGATTTAACATTGTATTTATGAAATCCAACCAAACAAAAAAAAAAAAAGTGTGAGTTCTAAGAATTTAGTAATTTTTTAGATCTAAGGTCCCAAATTTTGCCTTCAATTCACTCAAATCTGAATTTACTAAATCTAACAAGACGGTGAATTTGATGGATTTATAATTTATGAATTTATTAAATCATACTAACGCAAAGCATGCAGCCAAACATCCCTTGAGTCTTATTTTTTTATCATTTAACTGGATGAAACCTTACCACAACCAAAGCAAAAACAAGTGACAACAAATATAGTGTAAGTTACTGTTACTGCCTTGAAAAACAACAGTTAACATGTTATCTTAAACAACGTGTTTTTTCAAATTTTTTATTTATTTCATTTCCTTTAATTTTTTTCTTAACAGTTAAAAAGTTGTTTTTATAGTCTAGTTTTTTCTCATTAAAATCTTAAGAGAAAAATCATAATGTTGTGTGGTGTGGAAGTTGCTGAAGTCCATGATTATGTATTATGAAAAACAACGACAATAAAGCGAAAAACAGATCTAGAAAATTACACCAGAAAAGACGACACAAGATTTACGTGGTTCGGCAAATTGCCTACGTCCACGGAGCTGCAGAGGATTTTATTAGCTTTGAGGATTACACCGTCGACCACGTCAACTTACAAGAAAGAATTCTCTCTCTCTCTCTCCTCACCTTCTCTCTCTCTCTCTAAACCGAGAGTCACACCAAAAAGAAGAAAGACAACTTTTAAAGAAAAGCTTTCTTGTGATTCCTGTATTTCAGTCTCACGACAAATTATAATCCAAGGAGAGAAAGCTGTTTGGAGAGTAATACACATCCCTGTAGTCGGAGCCCCTTTTAAAGCTTCACAGTATCTAGCTTATTTTGGTAACCCTTAATTTCATGATTCCATGGAATCATGCTTTAATGACCCATATAAAACTCATTAAGGCAAGCTATCAAATTCATTGCCTTTTTCTCTATAGCAACAGGAGGGACGAGAGATTAATCTGATAAAACTTAATTAATTAATTAAACTTTCCTTAATTCTTAATGTGCTTTAAATAAAAATTGAGAATCATCAAGCTATGACAAGAAATAAAATACATAAAGAAAAGAATTAATAGCAGATAAATTAGAATCAATTTATCAAAGAATCTGCCGTAACAGGAAGTGGACCGGGTCTCCACCTTCCTCAACATTTTGTTCTCTGCAGTTTCTATGATTCTATTTTTGTGTTTTCTATTGGCTGCAACTTTGAAATTCCAATTTCAAATTTATTTCTTCTGTAAAATCTGAACTACCTTTTTTGTATTTTTTCTGAAGGGATTCCTGAGTGAATTTTGACAAAATCATGGACATAGAATCCAAGCTTTCCAAAATTACTCCACTGATCTTCGATAGGAAAAACTATCAAATTTGAGCAGTATGTAAGAAGACAAATTTGGAGGCTGGGAAACCGTCGAAGAATACTGAAATTCATGCACTTCCAAACAGATCCACCAAGGCAAAAAACAAAGTACTAAAGAAGAAGAAGATGAACAAATCAGCGACAGATGCCTTGTTTCTTCAAGAAGTCTCCTTCTCCATTTTCACTGTTATTACATCTGCAAAGAAGATATGAGGTTATCTCTAGACTGAAAATGAATGAGATGAAAAGAATATATGAATTTGAAATGAATGAGATGAAAAGAATACATGAATTTGAATTGTTGAAGACGAAAAAAATTCAATCTATCAAAGAGTCTTCTGACCAATTGCTAAATTTTGCTAGCTAAATCAGATTATAAGGCTTTTCACTAGCAGAATTAAGGATTGTAGAAAATTTTCATGTTACTTTGCCAAATAAATTTTAGGCCAAAATTACAATCTTGGAAAACACTAAAGATATGTCAAAATTATCTTTTTGTTAGAACTGTTGAATGCATCACTAGCTCAGGAGCAAAAAAAGAATAAAGGGATAGAAAAATGATGTCGAAGGAACTATATCAATCTAGTAACAAGAAAATGTAAGAAGGAACTAACAAAAGAAGGGATAAGAACATATAGGATAGCATGAAGAGCCCTCTGCAAATCTTAACAAGAACGAAATTATAAATAGTAGGGGAACAAATCCTCCATTTCAATACTTTGGTAGACAATCTCATCCATTTTGTAAGTATTTGGCGAATTCTACATGTGATGTGTGTCAAATGTAATTAGATGGAGCCTGAAGCTATAATTTTAAAACAAAAATTTGGTAAAAAGGAGAGGAGGTGCAAATTACTGATCTATAGGAGAGGGATCAACTATATATTTCTGGCTACATGGTTTATTATTGTTGCAACAAGAGAAAATTGGATCATTGCTAGTGTTTTTACAAACCACATTACACATAACTAAGTTTGATTCAAGGAACAAGAGAGCTCAACCCCCACGTCGATGGTTAGAAACTAAAAGTTAAAATTTTCAGATGTGGAAGGAAAATAAAATATTGCAATTTTTTTATATGAGGTACCTAGTTTGTATTATCCTTAAAATGGTCATAGTTTGTTAAGTGTTTGAAAATCAACTAAAAAAAGGGGGGAAAATGTATTTGAAGATAGAAATTGCTTGATTAAAAATCTAGCTTTTAAATTGAAAATGAAAGGGATGAACTTTGCTTTAAATCCATTGGAAGAGTAGCAAGCTACCTACTTTTTCCAATCAATGAAAATATCAGTTATAACATAAGAATTTTGGGCAATATCACCATTAGAGACTATTATAAGAGGAAAATAAGATGATGGTAAACAATCTTTCAAAACTTAATGTTCATACTACAAACTGCAAAGCTTGTCTGCTAAGAAACTAACTAATAAAAGTATTTCTCAAAGCTATATAAAGAGCATCAAAGAAGTAGCAATTAATTAATATCAACATCACATGCTCACAAAGAATGTTATATCTAAAAGTTAGTTTGCATTATGTAATATTTATTAATGATTTTACTTGTACGTGTAAGCTTTTTTTTCAAAAATTTAAGTAAGCTTCTAAAGTTATTTGGAGTTTTTAAGCCATAATAGGAGATGAAAGGTTGCAAAATTTAAACTCTCAAATCAAATAATGGCAAAGAGTACACTTTTGAAGCATTCAAACTTTTTTGAGAAGCAGACATGACTTGATATACGTTGCATGAGAAAAATCCATCTTAGAAGTTTTGGGCTGAAGCAGCAAACACATTTATTATTTTAAAAAATTGGCTACTTACAAGAACTGTTAAGGAAAAGCATAATTTTTGGTTTTATACGATAATTAAACATTTTTAAAACTTCCTTAAAATATTAAGATATTTTTGCTACATTAATTTTCCACATATAAATAGTTAAACTTGATAAAATGTCATTATCATACATTCCTTACTAGTTATAACTCAAATTGAAAAGCTTATAAATTCTTAACCTAAAAAATTTTTAAGACCATTATATCGATTTACACTTTATGAAAGAAGAAGCGCAGAACCAAAAAAATATTAAAAAAATAGTATAACTTCAAAAAAGACAAATTTCAATTTTCTTATCTCGAGTTCATAAGAAAATGCCAGGGTTGATTGCTACTGTGACAAGGTGAATGACATTCCAACTAGAGGCACAAAACCTCTTAATTATATTTATCTAAGATGAAGTATATCTTTATGTAAACATACATATTATGAATTTCATAAAGACAAAAGTTGGGTTGTTGTAATGAAGGGAGAGCAATTCATGATTGGAATAAATAGAAACTTGAGATTTGGTTGATTGAATCCAAGAAACAAAAGTGATTAGAGTTAAGTGAATGTACAAGAATAAGCTTAATGTTTATGGATTAATGATCAAACATAAGCTAGACTTTTGGTCCAACAACGTCAATATTTTAAATATTTTTTTTGAAGAAGGAAATGTATTGAGAATAACATGAGGGCTTTGTAATGGAAGGCACAAAAAATAAAGTTATTTTCTAAAAAAGACTCTCTATTGTTCGAAGCAAGCTCTATGAGCTTAGCAAACTTGAATTGATTAAATCTACAAAATTTGGAACCTTGTAAAAAAGCTTAATTGATTCAATATTATATATTAAGCCTAACAAAACTGACAGTCTTATCATCCCACAAAATGCGGATTGACGTATTCGTGATTGAGTGTATTATTAATCAAGAAATGATCGTGGTCTTTGAGATGATTGACCTTATTTAATAACACTTTTCTTAGAGCAGAGATCAAGCAAAATGAATAAGAAGTTTTTATATGTTAGAAGACAAACCAAGAAAATTCGAAAGAAATTGAAAATTAAAGATCGCATGGAAAAAAAAATTAAAAAACTACTATAACTCCCACAAAATTTAAAAGAAAAATCGATGAACAAGTTGGATAACATATAAAATTAATCAAGTTAATTTCAGAAACTTAATTGATTACTTGATATATCTTATTACTATATGACCTGATTTTTCGAATGTTATATGCATTTTTCTCAATTTATACACATTGCAAGCAAAAGATATGTCATAGTTACAAAAAGGTGATTAGATATGTGAAAAATTCAAGTGGTTTTGACATTGAATTCTCGAGGAGCAAGGAATCGAGTTAGTTTCTCAAATAGTGATTAGGAAGGCTCTGTTAATGATATGAGTACTTTAGGCCATTGCTTCACTCTTAGTTACGGGGTTTATCATTGTAGCATTAGAAAATAAAAAATTGTAGCTCAATCCACCGCAAAGAAGAGTTTATTCTTGCTTAACAAGTCTTGTGACCCTAAAAATAGTAGCAAAACTCTAATATTCTAGGCAATAATCAAGCAACAAATGAATCCTGGTGCCGCAAAAATAATGGTTTTGTGCCACAAGATTGGCGTAGCCATGTCAGTATTGGGAGTAACTATGTCGAGTTACATGATTACGCCAACAGTGGTGTACCTACACCGTGGTTCTTTTGATTCCATGTTTTGGAACAAACTGACTGGAATAAATACACCAAAGAGGAGTGTGATTATGCCATGGGCAGTTTTTCTCCTAATTCAATTTTAAGCCCGTGATCAGGAACTAGGAGACTTTCTCTCTTGCAAATCTATTGCGTGATGTGAACCCTCGATGAGGTTTTGTATGAAGTGGTGATGTTCGAGAGGTGGATTTCTCTTGTGCAATCAAGAGAGGATTTGGCGCAAAATTTTTGTAAGTTCTAGTGGCATAGATAGAAGATCTGAGTGGTGTAAATCTATGTGCATTTCTCAATTCCTAGTGAAATTTTTATGAGGTGCGACTCCGTGATTTTTTTCGCTGCTCTCGAGTTTTTTCATGTTAAATCTTGGTGTTTTTCTGTGATGATTTTGTTTTTCATTCCTGATCGATATTTTGTTTCGGATTTTTCAAATTGGAGTGATCATTTTTTTCTGCAGTATGATTTTAATTGTTTAATCAATCCAAGCCCAAATTTCATCCTAACAAATCTAACGACCTCTGCACTTGGTAGGATTTTTCATAGCTCCAACAACTTGATCGGTTTGATTGATGTTCGCGCTGCAAGTTTGCCACCTTTTACATACCTTCTTCTTCCAAGCAATAATCTCTCTAGTAGCATTCATTAAGCTTTGGAAACATATCATTTATAACTCTCAGTGTGGATCATGATTCGATTTGCAGTAACTGTCCGAAGTCTTATTGTTGTAGCTGCGTGATGCGATTTTGAGTAACGACTTTGGCATTTTGTCGACTTTGCGCTGAAGGGAGACGAAGAGTTAAGAGTGTGGTAAATATGTGGATTTAATAGACTTTTAATTGTTTGAGATGCAAATATACTATTTGAGGAGTTAGATATGTAAAATGATAAAAAGGTTTTTGAAATAAACAATCGAATTGTTCGTGGAAATTTATAGGAGTTCAAAATTTTAGTAGAACTGACACCATCTAATAAAGCACATAAACTGTCATATTATATCATTTTTAAGATAAATTTACATAACTTTATCGATAAATTTGTTCTATGGTTCTTCAACATCCATTATGTGTTTCAAGTAAATTCTTAGGAAGATCTACATACACATCACTAACTCTAAACCCTTGGGTACTTGAATGCACATCTAAATTTCAATTTTTACAACCGTATTGAACTTTTTAACTATTAAAAGGAATAATAATGCTGGTGTGATATAGAAAAGAGCAAATTTTCAAAAGCGTGCTAATTAAATATCCTATTACGGGAACGGAAAATTTGGAAAAAAGTTTTGAAAAGCAGTAGAATTGATATAGATTTTAATGAACTTAATTTCTTATATGAGTTTTTCAGAAATGGTCCAACGTTGTAGTTGCATGCTTCATGCATGTTTCAAAAATGCACCGCTCCATGTGTCTAAATATTCGAGAACCAAACACCACTGGGGATAAAACCCGTGACCTAAGGGGACTTACAGTGAACCCCGCCAACCAACAGGTCACGGCTTGCAGCTATATATATCATCTTTTTTAATTCTATATCTCAGTGTAAATAGTAGAATAATGATTTTAAGTGTATAATAATAATTAAAATGATAATTAAAATAAGTCATTATAAAGTTTACTATAATAATTATTATTTTAAAATTATAATATTTTATATTATAAAACTCTAGAATAATAATATTGTAATGTATATATATACTTGAGTGAATAAATGATTAAAATAATAATTGTATGTAAATTTTAATTTTATAAATATTTACTCATATTAGTTTAATTTCTTATAAATAATGTATTAAATGCCCATATTAAATTTTGTTATGAATGTTGATTTTTAAAAATAATTTAGGGTTTAGGGATATGTTAAATGTCTTAAATACCTTTTACATAGATGTTTATACATTTTTGTCATACGTACGTGTGAGAAGAGATATCTTCCAATAAATAGTACATATAGAAGAAAAAAAATTACAAAATGACTCAAATATATATATTGAACTACCGCCTATGACGTGATTGATGCGGTATCATTCTTCTGCATAGTGTGTGGTAATCTGAGAGTCGTCAGAGTCACTCTCGTAGGTAGTGTTGCTACTGGCCATATAACAACGATGGGCCATCCTTATATCTTGGTATAAACGATAGGCCCACAAAATATGACGTAAATATAGCGGACATGACTGGATATGCAGTGCAGGATGTCGGATTATAGCTCTATTGTATACAGGCTCTGACCTTCTTCTTGCTCATGGGCTAGGCCCCCTTCTTATGAGTTCTCATGAGGAGGTAAGAAATTAATTATTTTTTAGTAAACGTTGCTAATAAAGAAGAAATTTGGACCAATCTTAATCAGACAGTCCACATAGATCTTCGTAATCGGACAACATTTGATGGATTGAACAGTACAGATAAATCTTCTTAATCTGGTAATATTTAAGGTATATTTTAATTCTTTGATGGTGTCCGAAATGAGTGATCTTGGGCTCATTGGATACACGTCTTGTAGAGATGCTCAATTTGACAATAAGCATGTCATATTTAAAATCTATTTGACATTCCAATTATGTTTAGAAAGCTTCCAAAAATAATTTAATAACTTGATTTGGGCTTGATTCAACTTGAATCAAACCAATTTTGATATTGTTGGTCTGTCTCATCAAGTTGGATGGTTAAACATAAAGTTTGTTGAAATTGAAGCTCTAATGACTTTTATCGAAGTTTGAATTTTTCTTCTAAAAAAAATACTTTGAAATTCATATCATATCTTGAGATTCATGCGTAATAATAAAAATTAGTTGGCGGCATATCACTAGTCTCCTATTTTCCGTAGAGATCATGAATTGAAAATATCAAAATTTGAAATATTTTATTTTTTTCCATATACACGTGCGCACAAGCTAAAACCAGTTAAGTTAAAAAAAAAATGCTAAAAAACAGTTAATAAAAACAATTAAAATTTTTAAATTATTATTAAATTCTGAAATCAAATATTAATAAAGTTAAGGATAATGCAAAAAATACTGAAACCTTAAATAAAAAGGTAAAAGCTGTAGAAAAATTTTAAAATTTATAAAAATACACGTTTTAACTCATTTGCCGTGTGCCTCCTTTTAGGAATTGGTGCCCTCCCGTCCAAGTCAAAGGCTTAAGACTATAGGCCCATAAATAAATGAGAATTCTGCTGCTTTTGATTTTTTTTAAAGTTCCGTTCGATTTAAATGATAATTATTTACAATGCTTAAAAATTTTAGATTATATAAGTATGTATATGTATGTGTGTGTGTATATATACATATATATATATATATATATATTATATACATATAACAATGATGTTTTTAATGGTTACTTTCTTTGTTGATGCTTACTCAAATCTGATGGAGATGGTATCGTTCATGCTGCTGCTAGCTATAAAATATAGATTACGGCTCTAGGCTTTTTGTTTCACGCTTCAACTGTTTTGCACAACCAATTACTTTATGTTGAGATTTGAGCCACTGTACTCTTTTGAGATTTGCACTTAGAAGATGAAGACGTTGCTGGTTCAAAGTTCTCGATTCACCAATATTTCTTTTGTCTTTGATTTTTTTTGGATAAATTTTTCTGGCTTGATTTTTGGGGTATACTTGTATGTAATCTTTTGGAGATTTTTTGGGAGTGTTGGGAGGTGTATTCCTTGGAGGCACCTAATATGTATTTTAGCTTTTTAGTTTTCAAGGATGCCTCCTCCCTCCTTCTTGTAATTTCACATTTTATCAATAGATTCAGAGCTACATAATGCTTCTTCCTTAATATATATATATATATATATAT
>JXCR01139575.1:318267-333036 GCA_002079205.1 Phalaenopsis hybrid cultivar
TATATATATATATATATATATATATATATATATATACACACACACACACACACACACACACACACACACACACACACACACACACACACACACACACACACCTCCTCCCTCCTTGTAATTTCACTTTTTATCAATAGATTTAATTTCACTTTTTATCAATAGATTAGGAGCCTCATACTTCTTCCCCAATATATATATCCCCAATATATATATGTACACACACAGACACGCGTGCTGCCCGAATTATTAACATTAATTATAAGGTCGATCATGAATTCGGAAAAAAATATTGCGGACAATGATTGAACTGATAAAAAAAATGGGATGTCCTGTGGTGGATTCCGAAGGGGAGGCGCTGGTATTCGCACCTAATAGGACTTCCATAAGTTGGGGGGTTGTCACGAGCCTTAAATAAATGCATTGGCAAGTCCCACCCCACATCTACTGGTAAAATAATAAAAGGAAGGCTGGAAAAAATGCAAGTTGTGCTGCAACTTGCATAGCACAACTTGCATTTCGTCGACTAGTATCGCTTTCTCATAATCTAGAGCACGCGCAATTAAAAAAATTATTGAGTGCGACTCTTCGTGCATTCGGAGGATGATATGAAATGTTCAAATAATACCACCACTATAAAGTGTATTATTACCGCTCTTCTGACGGTGATCGTTGCCGCCGAAGTTCAGATGAATCTTATCTAGCTCGATTCGTTAATAGCACGATTGAATTCATTTATTAAACAAACAAACTGAGTTCAAAAAAGCTTTTTCACGCTCAATATATAAATTTATTTGTTCGTATTCAACCCGTTTTTATTTGAATATATATATATATTATTTTTAAATAATTTAATTTACTAAAAGACAGATTTATGATTAATTATAAAACTATTAAGTAAAAAGTTGAATAAAAAATATATTAAGTTCTTTTTAAATAAATATATTACAAAATTAAATCTTGCCCCCGTTCTTAACATCCTACGGTTGCATGACTAGGATTGTCAAAAACACTCATTATTGGCAAACAACTCGTGTTCTAGTCGAATACGAACAAATTTTTTGAGCTCGATATATAAACGAGCCGAACACATACAATAATATTTTTTAACAAGTCAAACACGAACCAAGCCTTGACTCGCTCAAATTCGGCTCATTTACACCCCTTCTCATGCCATCCTCTCCACGGTCGAAATAAGGAAGCTTTTAGAACCTAAGAAAGAAATCAAATTTTATAATTTGATGAAAGAGGCTAATTCTTATTTCTCATTTGGGCTTGAAACAATTTTAAAGGCATAATTACTATTTATATTAATGGTCATTTACAATTGTGCTAATATATGTTAATCTTATGGTTATAATTGACTAAAAATTTTCTCAAATTTTTTACTACAAAAGTCATTATTTTTCATTATTGATTTCCTAAATGCTTCTATAAAATTTCTCTAGAATCCTCATGAGAGTTATTCTAGATTATGGGCATATCTGAAGTCAAATTAGATATGGGACTAATTAAGTTTAATTCCCAACACCACAACTTAAAATTGATTTTACAAATCAAAGCAGATTTTGTATCTTAATAAAAATATCACATTTGAGTGGGTTGGCAAAATTTTCTAAAAACTGATCTTGAGATTGTATATGCTATTAGTACACATTTCTTTCTTGCAATAGATTCTCTAATATTAATATAACTATAGCACGCATCAATATGTTTTTTTTCTAATATGAAAAATTAAATTCTAGTCTAGTACCATAGCAAATTTATTATCAATCTGAATATTGTTTAGATTCTTATGGCAAACATACTCATTCTAATTTTAAGCTATAGTTCATGCCAAATACAAGAGTTTGTAGCAACATATTTTTCTTCACAAGTGAAATAAGTGGTAATTTATTGTTTTTTTGAGTTCCAAAAGAATGCAGTGTCCCTCGTTAAGAATATAAATTTTGTGATACTTTTTTCTATCATTTATATCTCTGACCCCATCACTTTCACTATATTTTACAAGCATGAGTTTATTAGAAAAGGAATAGTGCTAGTCAAAATCAATTGTTCTTATGATATATCGAAAGATTATTTCAACATTCTTCATATTATTCATCATTGTAGTTCTTATTTTCCAACACATAAGTGTAATAACATATAAACTATCAAGCCTTGTGTATGTTAGGTATTGCAAACTTTGTACTAAACTCCTTAAAACTATTGGATTAATTTATTATAATTCATCATATTTTGATCTCACTTCACATTCTACAGGAGTAGTTAATGTTTGCTATTATCTCTCTTGATCTTCTCGATATTTCTCTTACATATATTTCTGTGAGGTAATACTCTTTTCTTCTATTTGGATAGTGTCCCTCATAGTATATCATAAGCCCAATATCTGCTTTCTCAAACTCCTGAATAATTGCTTTTTCAATTTTTTTTTATTGTGCTTCTATTTAAATTTTGTTCTAAATTTTCTTTTATTTGTGTGATCCTATTATTCCATTGTGTGATTTAGTTTCAAATTGATCTTAAGCCCCGTTAAAGTTGGGAATTGTTGTCGAAATTCTTATCATTCTCTTCATATTATAGCTCTTTTTTTTATTACAGCGAGTTGGTTTCTTTCTGTTGATTTTAGCTTGGTTTTCTGGCGGTTTGTTTCGAGTTCTTCCCCTTTGGTTATTAGTCGCAGTTGTTAAATGGATTAATTGGTCTCATAATAGAGAGTTATGTGTTGTAATATACATGAAGGCATCATGATAATCTAATCATATACAAACAACATAACAGTCTGCTTTGATCGCAATAACTTCAAACAAAAGCTTATTTTATAAGAGTCATCAAATGGAATGAACAAAGCACTCAAACAGATCATAAATTACTTTTTATTATTGATAGTTTTTTTTTTTATTTTTGACATAAATTTGCTGTTAAATTTAGGAAATTTGTTGGAGTGTGGCAAGTATGAGAAAGTTGAAGGATTGCTTTTTGAAGGGAAAAATGTACATTTAATCGCCAGCTGCAAATTGATTTTTTACCTCAACTTTTCTAATTAAATTTGATATTATGTGATAATTATAAAAAAATAGATTTTCAATTAAAATTTACATACGTAACCACACCACCCAATTCTTACGTATTTTCATATCTAACATTTAAACTTTATTTCTACATTTTTACCACTCAAATCATTTGTATGAGAAAAAATACCGTCATTTTAAATACACATTTTCTTGCACAGGAAAAATGGCATGTATGTAAAAATTAACGTATATATTAGATATGTAAATTCATAGCGATTGTACGGTATGTGTGTTATTTTCCAAAAAAGAAATTGCATTACCTGCCCTAATTTATAAAAACTCTACTCTCTAATAATTTTCTCCAACTAATCTTTACCTAATCGAGCCCTTCCAAAGCTACGTCCCGTTCAAAACAAAATTAAAATTCAATGCTTTAGACAAAGAAGACCGACGACTCAGTACCAGTTGGGAGAAAAGACGTCGAAGCGTCGTCCTGGATAAAATAAATTTGACATATACAGATTATAAAAAATATTAACTTTTCAAATCATAGCTGAAATAAATAAAACTCAGCTAAGGACAAAAGATTGTAGCTGTATTTTGGAAGTACTGAAACCGCCGTATAACAACCACAAAAATTTCTATTATATTTCTGAAGATAAGGTAATCGAAAGTAAGAGCTGCGTGATTGGCGAGTTTTGGCAAGGTCGCAGTCAAATTTCCTATATTTTTTATTCATAGCACGTACTTGTTATGTATTTAAACTTTCATATTTAAGCATAGCCATTATAATTTTTTAAAGGTGAATGTACATATGAAAGATTATGTATGATATATAAATACATAAGAAATGTGCTCCCTATGTAAACTTCGCTGTTTCATTTGATATGAAAGATTTGGGTGGTATATATGAAAAAAAGTAGAGTTTAGGTGTAAGAAATGTGAATATATGGAATTTTTAATGTGATATGAAAAAATTGGTGGTACAAATGAAAGCAGTCAAGTTAAAAATGAGATTTTTTAATGTGATATGAAAATTTTGAATTGTATAAATGAAAAAAAGTAAAGTTATGTAATAATTTATGTTGATATTGTAAAAATTAAATATTTTTAAAAAATAACATTGCAAATCTTTCATATTAATTTTACATATTTAATAAAAAGAAATTT
Organism: Phalaenopsis hybrid cultivar; assembly: GCA_002079205.1. NCBI lineage: Eukaryota > Viridiplantae > Streptophyta > Magnoliopsida > Asparagales > Orchidaceae > Phalaenopsis > Phalaenopsis hybrid cultivar. The sequence goes on from JXCR01139575.1 coordinate 322,449, forward strand.
AAAAGAAAAATTAACAATGGCATTTTAAAAATTTTGTCATCTATGAAACTTAATTCTTGCAATTATATACGAAGGGGTCGAGGAAAGGAGAAAAGTCTTATTATTGCTTAGCTCTGAAGCGCGAGCTGTGATAAGAAAATCATCCAATTGTCATATAGTAATAAATTAACGTAAAGCATACAACATAGGAAAGAATGGAGAATTGACTGAATAAAACGCCGAGAAACTCAATGAACATCATGCAATATTTTAAAATATTTGAAATTTTAGTTTTCGATCTGTTGATTGATGCGCCATAATTTTCATATATTTATACGCACATAATCTTCGATCTGCATAATTTTCATATAAATATCGGTCACGAACTTTAAGATATGACACACACACACATATAATCTTCGATCTGCATTTTTTTTTTTTTTGTAATGTTTTTGGTGAAAGTTTTACATTTGGATAGAGCCGCTNGGTGGCGGGGTCACTATAAGTCCTCTCAAGTTAAGAGTTCGATCCCACCGTGACGCGGGGGCTTTGAAATTTTAGGCATTTGACCCAAACTCTCATCATAGGGCCAAAAAATAAATTTTTTATTAAATTTATATATATGTATTTAGAATGCCCAAATCTTTCATACCACATAAAAAATATCACAATTTTAACTTTTAAAAAATTAAATACACGTGTTTTTCATGCATAGTTAAAGTGGAATATGTATACTTGTAAAACTTGAGGTTTAGGTGTGAAATGGACGATACGTATGTAAATACCTCCATAAATAAATAAATATCTTTTGGAAATTCTGCAAATTCAATGTATGTATTCTTAATGCCCTTCTTAATGCTGAAGTTTTAAGACATTGAAAATAAATATGATGCACATTTAATTTTTTTTATCAAATGTCCTTATTTGTACGTAATTAATAAAGCAATCAACTATAATTAATGTTATAGTTAGGATGTCCAAAAGGGGCCCAATTTTCTTTTGTCCAAGTCTTCAAATTAATAAATCTATAGTATATTATAAAACATCACACACAATAATATACTGCAAACAACAAGATAAATACATGATTTTGAACGATAGAATTTATGCAATTTAAGTGAAGGATGGTCTGTATTCACGAAGTGAGAAGATACAAATAAATGTTCCAAAAAAACATCTGGACAAGTACAAAATGAGGAAAAGATCAAGTCCTCTCAAAAAATGGGAAGTTGGGAAATTTAAGAACTTAACAATTTTATGGCAATTTTTTTCAAAATAAAGAAAAAAGAATTCCGCGTTCTCAAATTTTCAAACGCTAAAGCAATATAGGGTCTATTTTGGAGAGATTTTTGTTTGTTTTTGTTTTCATATCGTCATCACATTTTCTATTTGGAGAACTGATTTCTTGTTGTTTTTTTGAAATTCTAGTGGTAAAAAGTTATCTTTTTTCAACCCGAGATGTTAAAATGTGATGGCTGCCAGAAAGCTGCGGTCTAACTTTTCGAGAATAACATTTTGTTCTTCAGTCGTTTCATAGTTGTTTCTTCAAACAGTTGCGAATGCCTCAAACATACTCATAGAGAGATTCATCATCCCCATCTCTGCTTAGAAGTAAACAAAAATCACTTAAACTAATTTCACAGCTCAATCACTTTCTTATATATTGCTTTCTATAAAAAAAATTATTAAGGGTTTGTTTGAGTTAGTTGTAATTTTTAAAAAAAGTGACTATAAAAATGTGATGGAAAAAATAATTTCTTAAAATGTTATTGTGGAACATAGTAGGTCAGGTTAAAAAAATAGCTTTCCACTGTAAAAATTTTTAGAAAGCAATAAAATAATAATTCCTGAAACACAAAAGACATGTATTCTGTCCTAAAAACGGAGGGTTTATTAACCTTTAATATAAACTGAAAATTCATTCTATCTATTTCAAACATTCTATATGAACCGAAATAAAGTGTGTAACTAATTTGGCTCAAATTATCAAAACCTCCGCCTAACAAACACACAAATTAAATCAAGCGTAAATATTACTTGAGCTTGAGAATCGAGTTAATGCATATGAATAACGTTAGTAAGAAATGTGGCAAGTTCAACATTTCTTAATTAAAATCTCATAATATTTAATCTTGTCGATGATAAAGTAGTGTCGAACAACATTATATTTGATCTATTGTGATACATCAGATCTCTACAAATGTGAAGAGAACTCTGCTGTCACAAGAAAAATACTGAGTTTTCCTAATGCAAATATGAATATCCCTTAACTAAGCATGGTTAAACTGATTCTATGAAACTCAGAAAAAATGCCTACCTCCTTTGGAGAATTTAAGCTCACATAAACATTCAATTTTTTTAACTCTATGATTTGATGGTATGATATTAAGAAAAATATATTATCTTAAATGATAGAAATAATATGCGGCAAAATAGATTCAAATATAAAAATAATAATTTTGAAATGTTTCTTATGCTTTATAAGGATTTTTTCTTTACCAAATTTGGGCAAGGTAAAATTTACCTTACTTTAGAGCACAAATTTTCTATAAAAACAAATCATTATCGTTAAGTACACCCTAGGAGAATTAAAACTTTAAAAAGCTCTTAATTGTAATAGTGATTTGTGTTACTTTATATTACAAAGTTTAAATACAAAGATATTATTTTAAAAATATATTGGGACAGCTTAAATTAGAAAAAAATCTCATAAACTTTTCAAACTATCTTATTTTTGGGTTTCACTGTTTTGAAATTAAGATTTATATTTATTTTTGTGATTTATTTTTTAAAAAAAATTGGAACTTATTCTTGATCAACATGATACATCCCTACAACATACCATTAATGAAGCATGTAGAAAATAGAATTCTAATAAAATATGAGAAATTAATTGACCTCTGAACTTAAATTAATGTGAGAACCAGTATTGAGATATTATTTTGAAATTAACCATATCAATATGTAAATAATTCATGTATGTTAATTAAATTTAGGACTAAAATAATATTGACTTTATTGAGTTTGTGCTATTGTCAATAAAGGATGATCAACTANTATAAGTCCTCTCAAGTTAAGAGTTTGATCCCACCGTGACGCGGGGGCTCTGAAATTTTAGGCATATGACGCGAAGTCTCATCATAGGGTCAAAAAGTATATAGGAAATCAATATTTGAGCCTCTACCAAATATTGATTTTTTATTAAATTTATATGTATGTATTTAGAATGCCCAAATCTTTCATACCGCATAAAAAATATCACAATTTTAACTTTGAAAAAATTAATTACACGTGTTTTTCATGCATAGTTAAGGTTGAATATGTATACATGTAAAACTTGAGATTTAAGTGTGAAAGGGGCGATAGGTATGTAAATACCTCCATAAATAAATAAATAACTTTTGGAAATTCTGCAAATTCAATGTTATGTGTTCTTAATCCCCTTCTAAATGCTGAAGTTTTAAGACATTGAAAATAAATATGATGCAAATTTAATTTTTTATCAAATGTCCTTATTTGTAAGTATTTAATAAAGCAATCAACTATAATTAATGTTATAGTTAGGATGTCCAAAAGGGGCCCAATTTACTTTTGTCCAAGTCTTCAAATTAATAAATCTATAGGATATTATAAAACATCACACACAATAATATACTGCAAACAACAAGATAAATACATGATTTTGAACGTTAGAATTTATGTCATTTGAGTGAAGAATGGTCTGTATTCACGAAGTCAGAACATACAAATAAATGTTCCAAAAAAACGTCTGGACAAGTACAAAATGAGGAAAATTAAGATAGATGAAGTCCTCTCAAAAAATGGGAACTTGGGAAATTCAAGAACTTCAACAATTTTATGGCAATTTTTTTCAAAATAAAGAAAAAAGAATTCCACGTTCTCAAATTTTCAAACGTTAAAGCAATATAGGGACTATTTTGGAGAGATTTCTGTTTGTTTTGGTTTTCATATCGTCACCACAATTTCTATTTGGAGAACTGATTTCTTGTTGTTTTTTTGAAATTTTAGTGGTAAGAAGCTATCTTTTTTCAACCTGAGATGTTAAAATGTGATGGCTGCCAGAAAGCTGCGGTCAGACTTTTCGAAAATAACATTTTCTTTTTCAGTCATTCCATAGTTGTTTCTTCAAACAGCTGCGAATGCCTCAAACATACTCATAGAGAGATTCATCATCCCCATCTCTGCTTAGAAGTAAACAAAAATCACTTAAACAAATTTCACGGCTCAATCACTTTCTTATATATTGTTTTCTATAAAAAAAATTATTAAGGGTTTGTTTGAGGTAGCTGTAATTTTTTAAAAAAGTGACTTTAAAAATATGATGGAAAAAATAACTTTTTAAAATGTTATTGTGGAACAATTTTTTTATAATTGCATTAATTTAGTAGGTCAAGTTAAAAAAAAAAGCTTTCCACCGTAAAAATTCCTAGAAAGCAATAAAATAATAATTCCTCAAGCAGAATTGTAATGATCGTCTGAAACACGAACGACATGTACTCTGTCCTAAAAACAGAGGGTTTATTAACGTTTAATATAAACATGTAAATTCATTCTATCCATTTCAAACATTCTATATGAACAAGAAATAAAGTGTGTAACTAATTTCGCTCAAATTATCAAAACCTCCGCCTAACAAACACACAAATTAAATCAAGCGTAAATATTACTTGAGCTTGAGAATCGAGTTAATGCTTATGAATAACGTTAGTAAGAAATGTGGCAAGTGCAACATTTCTTAATTAAAATCTCATAATAGTTAATCTTGTCGATGATAAAGTAGTGTCGAACAACAGTATATTTGATCTATTATGATACATCCGATCTCTACAAATGTGAAGAGAACTCTGCTGTCACAAGAAAAATACTGAGTTTTCCTAATGCAAATATGAATATCCCTTAACTAAGCATGGTTAAACTGATTCTATGAAACTCAGAAAAAATGCCTACCTCCTTTGGAGAATTTAAGCTCACATAAACATTCAAATTTTTTAATTCTATGATTTGATGGTATGATACTAAGAAAAATATATTATCTTAAATGATAGAAATAATATGCGACAAAATAGATTTAAATATAAAAATAATAATTTTGAAATGTTTCTTATGCATTATAAAGATTTTTTCTTTACCTAATTTGGGCAAGGTAAAATATACATTACTTTAGAGCACAAATTTTCTATAAAAACAAATCATTAATGTTAAGTACACCCTAAGAGAATTAAAACTTTAAAAAGCTCTTAATTGTAATAGTGATTTGTGTTTCTTTATATTACAAAGTTTAAATACAAAGATATTATTTTAAAAATATATTGGGACAGCTTAAATTAGAAAACAAATCTCATAAACTTTTCAAACTATCTTATTTTTGGGTTTCACTGTTTTGAAATTAAGATTTATTTTTATTTTTGTTATTTATTTTTTAAAAAAAATTGGAAATTTTTCTTGATCAACATGATACATCCCTACAACATACCATTAAGGAAGCATGTAGAAAATAGAATTATAATGAAATATGAGAAATTAATTGACCTCTGAACTTAAATTAATGTGAGAACCACTATTGAGATATTATTTTGAAATTAACTATATCAATATGTAAATAATTCATGTATGTCAATTAAATTTAGGACTAAAATAATATTGACTTTATTGAGTTTGTGCTATTGTCAATAAAGGATGATCAACTAAGCACACTTAAATTATCTTAGAACCACGAGATTTGATCTATTAATATATAGGATATGTAATGTAATTGTATAGTTAAAAAGGAAGTGAGAGTTATAACTTAATCATATAGTTCAAGCAGCCAAACTATGATAAATATTGCAATGTTTATAACTTTAATATTTTCTTTCTTCTAACTATCTCGTTGTTAGGTTAATGCATTTACTCCTAAAATCGAACTAAGCCTAACTTCACTAAGGTCATTTATGCTTTCCCCTTAGCTGAAGCTAGGTTATATTGCTAATAGTTTTTTCCCTAACTGGGCGTCTAATGGGTGAATGACAAGCAATCAACCTTACTATTCAATACGATGAAATGAACCATTGTCGTAATTAGCTACCTAAGGACTATGCTTAAACTAATTTACTAGATGAGAAAAATTGCAAGTCATTAGCCTAGATTTAACCTTAACTAGAAATAGTGTTTATTCAAAATCATTAACCAAGATTAATGCAACAATACTTTAATTATTTAATAAAAAGCACAATATTCTACTTCCTCAAGTTTAGGCTTTCCATTAGCTTTCCAAGGTAGCAAACTAATGTTTAGAGCTTGGTTAGTAGACGATTTAACAAAGTATTAAATTGGATAATATTGTTTGGAATAGTTGTAACTGTTTGAAGAGACAATTATGAATTTTTTGTAGAAAAAAGTTATTGTTCAAGAAATTTTGATAACTACTATTTTTTTTTTCTTTCAAAAAGTTAAACCATAACTTTCAGACAGTCACCAAATAATTTTGATACTTTTCTAGCACAAATATTTAAGAAAACAGAAAAAACTTAATTTTGACAAGTACATGAGCGCTGCTGCTATTGCCACCCCAATCTGACCCTTAGCCTGATACAACTATCAAATATAAATTTCTACGAACATAAACGATGTACATATTTCTATGACTTCCTCTGTTATAACAGATATAAAATCAAAATGTTATAGTTCAGGATAAAAGCAGTGCATTCTTCATTAGGTATAATTTGTATTATTCTCATCTAAAACAATAAACAGAAAACCACAACGATGACAGAAAAGAAAATGTGTTTTAGAAAATACAAAATCGTGACTAATATAATAATTTAAATTTAGTCAGCTACAGTATAGAAACTATTAGTAATTGTAATTTCCGTCATAGACCCTCGCTTCTCCGTTCTCAGGCTCTGTTTAATTAGCCGGCCACAAGAGTTCATTTCTTGGAGAGTGAAGTAAATGATTAATTAATTTTCTCCTTCGGCAACAGGCCGGCCACTAAATTAAATTTAAATATAAATCTAATGAAATAAATAAAAGAAATCAAAGATTGCTTCAATGGCGCCTTTCTTGCCGGCCAATTTACGAGCTGTAAACCGTCGGACCAACTAAGCAGTTTGAAGCCAAAAAAAGAAAAAAAAAAATCTAATGCGGGGTGCAAAATAATATATTTAACTATTTTCTCAGCATTTTTCATTTCGCAATTTTAAAATATTTCTTACAAAAATAAGTAAATGTCGTTGAAAAGATTTATTAAAATTAAATTATTTGAATTTGCTGAACATAAATTCCAAATAGCACAGTGTTAAGAGATTCAAATAAATATATTATATTACAAGAGCACATTCTTAAGAATTTTTGTTTCACTCAGTTATTAAATCCAAATTTATTCGGTGAAAAAATAATGAAACTTATTTGAGGACTACCTATTGCAGGAACTGCTAAATTCAATTCATGAAATCTCTTAAGAACTGCTAAGGGAGTTTTTGGTCTAATTAAGTCAAGTAAAACCTTGAAAATTAAACTTATTTATATAATACGGCCTTTTAATTGAGCTCATGATCTAGACTAGTCTTTAAAAAAATCTAGAGACTTGTTTTATGAAGAAAAAATTAGAGGAATCTAGAGTTAAATTTGAAATGAGTGATTGAGAGAATTCTAGAATATGTGATTAATGATTTTTGTAATGTGAAAAAGTAGAATATTCTATTGAGTTGATAGTAGTCATTAGATTGAAATGTGTTGGCACAATCATGATAGGGTTATCACTAGTATAAATATGTGTGGTGTATCAAGAAAAAATCAAAAAAATTTAAGAGTGAAATACAAGTGAGTTTTAAAAGTGTTCCTCCTCTTTTTACCATTCCTTCGCATACCATAGCCTCTTTTCTTCCAACATAAGAAAGATAGAAAAAAAATTTCAGTGGATCTTGAGAATTAAGTTTGAGGAAATTTATAAATATAACACACTATTCTTTTGTATTTACATATCAAGTCTGTTATTTATTGTTAAAACCTCGCATGAAAATATGTTTTTTTATTTTTGAAAAGATAAATTTTTTAATGCCACAATAAGAATTATGACTTTTTTATTAAATAGAATATCAACACTGCACATGTATCATAATTATAAGAAACAATTGCCATGGCAAATTCAAACCAAACAAACAAATCAAAACAAAAACAGGACAAATTAAATAAGCAAACAGCGGACAGACTGGCACAAAACTTCCTTAATATCTATATTATAATTGAAGGGCTTCCATGACTTCGTCTGTGATTTGTTTGCTGACCCATCCAAAATAAAGAAGTAAATAAATAAAAGCTATCAAAAAGTCCAATAAAAATGAAAAAATTGCCATTTGTTCTCTATTCAACCTCATTTCACTCTCTATATAAACGCAGCTCGCCATCTCTAAGAACTAAGAAGACGAGTCCTGGTTGAAAAATAGCAAAAAGCAAGTTTTTTTCAAACAATTTTCTAGAAAAAGAAATGGGTTCCCTCTCATCAAAGAAACCCCACGCCGTGTGCGTTCCATATCCAGCACAAGGCCACATGAACCCCATGCTAAAATTGGCCAAAATCCTCCACGCCCAGGGCTTCCACATCACCTTCGTCCTAACCGATTTCAACTACCGCCGGATGGTTCGATCGCAAGGCCCTGAGTCTGTTCAAGGACTTGCAGACTTCCGTTTCGCTTCCATCCCCGACGGCCTCCCATACTCCGACGAAGATTCTACGCAAAACGTTCCGGACCTCTGCGTGTCTACGATGACGACCTGTCACGGTCCCTTTTTGAGTCTTCTTGGTAAGCTCAATGAAGAGACTTCCTCCGGTGAACCCCCCGTATCTTGCATCGTCTCGGATGGGGTCATGAGCTTCACACTTGATGCAGCCCGCGAGCTCGGCATCCCCGAGATCCTTTTCTGGACAACCAGCGCGTGCGGATTCCACGCCTACCTCCACTTCCAAGAGCTTCTGGATCGCGGCCTCGTTCCTCTCAGAGGTACACGGATGAAGGAAATTTTTTCTTAATCGTGAAAATTGTTAATATTTTTCTAGATCTTCCGTTTTTATTGTTATTTTTTATAAATATTTAGTTATTACTTACTGTCTATGACTATAAATGAACGAAAAAATAGATTTCAATAATTAATAATTTTTAGAGGCTATTTGGTAAGAAATTTAATAAAATTTTCAAATTAAGATTTACATTAAAATTACAGACCACCCAATTTTTTCGTATATAGATAACTAACGCAAAGTTTGATATTTATATTAATTAAAAGAAGTATATTCTATTTAAAAAAGATAATGATATGAGTTCTGATGTGATGTTAAAAATTTATGAAAAAAATTACATATGCGGTGCTCAATTCTAATGTATTTATACGTCTCACACCCAAATTTTAAGTTTTATAATCTAAACACTTTTATCTATGTATGATTAGGTGGATTATAGAAATTCATCTTTTCATGCATAAAAAAAAATACTTTTATTGTGAAAATCAAAGTTTAAATATAGATAAATAATTGCATAAGAAATGAAATGTCATGTAAATTCCCCAAAATTTGAATTAAATGCATGTAAATATGAATGTCTAGGTATTTGATGTGAAAATATATAAAACTTGTGTGGCATGTAAGTAAATGTCGCTAAAATGAGAATTAAAAAAAAAATACTTATGAAGAAATTGAGAAAAAAAAATTAAATTTTATAAATCGGGAATTTAAAAATTAAATATAATTTTCTCCTTTAAAGCTTAAACAGTTATCAAACAACACTACTGCTCTCTCTTTCCCTGTTACTTATCTTGTTACTAACTTTGTTGTGTTGTCTTGGTGTAGATGAGGCCGACTTAAGCAACGGATTCCTTGACGCTGAAGTTGATTGGATCGATGGACTGCAAAAGGGCTTTCGTCTGAAGGACTTGCCCTCCTTCTGGCGTGTGACGGATCGAGAAGAAAAGATGTTCAACTATGTTCTGCACGAGACAAGCAGAGCATCCTTGGGCTCCGCAGTCTTGCTTAACACCATTGAAGACCTTGAAATACCGGTCCTTGCCGCAATGCGAAAAATCCTCCCTCCCGTCTACACGATCGGCCCGTTATCAGCCCTTTGTCGGCGCACGATACCAAGCGACAGCCCACTCGCAACCATTAGATTAAGCCTATGGAAGGAGGACAACAAATGCCTGGATTGGCTTGCCAGCAAGGAACCTCAGTCGGTCGTGTATGTCAACTTTGGAAGCATAACTGTAATGACAAACGAACAACTGGTAGAGTTCGCATGGGGCCTCGCCAATAGCGGCTATCACTTTCTATGGGTGATCAGGCCCGATCTAGTGAAGGGAGATTCTGCCGTGCTACCTCCAGAGTTTCTGGAAGAGGTTAAAGACAGAGGGCTGATGACAAGCTGGTGCGACCAGGAGGAGCTGCTATGCCATCCGGCGGTGGGCGTTTTCTTAACGCACTCGGGCTGGAATTCAACGTTGGAGAGCTTAAGTGGCGGAGTGCCGATGATATGTTGGCCGTTCTTTGCGGAGCAACAAACGAATTGTTTTTATTCATGCAATGATTGGGGCGTGGGGATGGAGATTGACAATAACGTGAAAA
>JXCR01139575.1:333944-344842 GCA_002079205.1 Phalaenopsis hybrid cultivar
CATACAAAACTAGGGTTGACAAGTGAGTTACACTAATTCTAACATTATACAAAATTTTAGGAATAGAAATTTACATATATAAAATAAAATAGGATGTATGTAGAAAACAAAAACAGGAAACACGAAGCATGATATTTTTAGATTTTTTGTAACAAAAAATAACAAGCAAGAGCCACTAAGTGGGGTATTGTGTACTATTGGTTGTCATGTTTCATTTAATTCTTATAAATTAAGTTCATTTTTATATAATATGCCCAAATATTTTTAGGTCTACCTCAACCTTTCTTATCATAAGTCGAATCTAAAACAACTACTCTCCTAACCGGATCATCAGATGGTCGACGTTTAAAGTGACCAAACCATTTAAAGCGACTCTCCCTAATCTAGCCCGCCACTGGTGGTACACCAACCCTATCACATATATATTCATTTCTCCTTTTGTCTTTAAGTGTCAAACCACTCATCCACCCAAGCATTCTCATTTCATCAACATTTAACTTTATTTTTTTGCTTCTCTTTTAAAGACCAACATTTTGCGCCATAAAGCATTGTAGGTCTCACCACCATCTTATAAAATTTTAATTTCAGTCTAAGCGGGGCTTTTCTATTACACAATAGGTTTGATGATTCCTCCACTTCAACCAAACAACTTGAATTCCACTAATACATGACCTTCTATATCACTGTCACTTTGAACAAAAGACTTGAGATATCTAAAACGTTCAGACATTTTAATGATTTGATCTTCCATAGTTACAATTCTGCTATTAGAGCAACTACTACTAAAATTACATTCCATGCACTTAGTTTTAGTTCTACTTAAATGACGACATTTAGAATTCAAAATAGACCTCACTAATTCAGATTTTTCTCAAACTCTTTCTCTATATTTTTCCACAAAAAGGATATCATTAGTGAAAAGCATACACCAATGTACATTCTCTTGTAAAAGTTAAGTAAGAGAATCCAGAACTACGACAAAAAGATATAGGCTTAAAGCTGGTCCTAGATGTAATCCAACTAAAATAGGAAAATACTTGGTTAATCTTCTTTCTATTCAACCAAAAGTAACAGCTCTAGTATACATAACTTTAATGATTTGAATATAATTCATAACCATACCATTCTTCTCTAAAATTCTCCTAAGGACTTCTTTTGAAACCATATCGTAAGGACTTTCTAAATCAATAAAAAATCACATGTAGATCCTCCTTATTCTATATGTACTTCTCCATCAAACATTTCAATAAATGTATAACTTTCATAAAATAACTGCCCGACATTAATCCAATCTGATTATGAGAAGTTTTTGTAACACATCATGATCTACATTCAATTAACCTCTCCAACAATTTTAAATTATAGCACATCAATTTAATTCATCAACAATTTGCACACTCTTTTGCATCCCCTTCACTCTTAAGAATAGAGACCAAATTACTCTTCCTTCATTCATCAAGCATCTTTTAAGTATTTTTTGAAATAATATTAAAGAGTTTAGTAAGCCAAAAAACTCCCAAATCTCTGAAATATTTTCACACTTCAATTGGGATATCATCAGGTCATTCTGATTTTCCACTCTATATTATATTATAAAGATCACTAAAAGAAGAATTTTTAGCATCATAAATTGTTCTCTTGGACTCCATACGGGTAACCTTATATTTTCCCAATTTTCTAAACTTTTACATTTAAACTAAGTTTTGTAACACAATTTCTTATATTTCTTCTTTTCTTGCTCATTATTATCTTGCCACCAATTTTTTTTATTTATAGAAAATTTTCTTTTTGATTTTCAAGTATATCTTTTTTCACATGTTTAATAGTGTTTGTTACTCTATCCCACAAAGAATTTGCTTCTTCATAAACATTCCAAATCTTGAAGATCACTCATAAAAATAATTTTATTTGTCTTTTATAGAACTCCATCTATCTTTGATAATAATTTATAATATTCTTTATCTTATAACCCTTCATCTTAAAATTCAAAGCTAATAATTGATATTGACTATTTAAATACTCACTTGGAATGACCTTAAAAACTTTGCATTCTCAATGATCTCTTCTTCTCATAAGAAAATAATCAATTTATTTTTTATTAGATCCCCTTTTATAAGTAATAATGTTTTCATCTTTTTTTTTTAAATAAAGAATTATCGATAAAAAAATCATAACCTAAAAAAAAATCTAATATGACTCTAACATCTTCATTAATCACTCCAAAACTATAGTCAGCATGAATTTTTCTAAAATCTTCTATCTCGTAACCAATATGTCCACTTAAATCTCCTTCAATAAAAATTGTTTTTTCAAGAGGCATCATTTTTTATTCTAGGTCTTTCCAGAATTATTCTTTAGAACCTATATCTAAACCTACTTGATGATTATAAGCACTTATAACATTAAAAATTTGAGTACCAACTTGTTGACCTCACTTTTGGTTGAGGTTTAGTTTTCCTCTTTAATAGCCTAGGGTCTAGTCATAAGACTTTCCTGTTGACTATTCCTAGAGAACTATAAAAGGAACCCTTACCATTAGAAATTCTACACTCCTCTTTGCTCGACTTGAAGTTTCACATATTGGTCCTAGCCTCTAGCATTTAGTAGGTGGGGTCAGTATGTTGAAGCTCAAGATGAGTCCCCATAGGACTGATTGACCTTAGGGTTAATTTTGGGTGTTGTTCTAGATTCTATTCACTCACTCTCACCCACAACCACTCACAACTCTAAACCCAAAAATTGCTGATTTTGATCCCTTGATCTTTTGGGAAACTCAAGTAGATAGTCCCCTAAACTCACTAGTCATATGCTAGGGTTTAGCTAAGACCAGTATATAGGAGACCCAAATGGGGTTTCCATTGGTCCATAGCTCATATAGGGTAGTTGGCACCCCAATTCTACCAAATATATCCAACTTGGCTTTTTGCCCCAAAATCCCCCAAATTACCTAGATAACCTTGGAACCCTAAATTTGGCCAAAATTCTCAAATTCACCTAAAATATCTAAATTTGTTCAAAAATCATTTCAAAACATTTGAATATATCTAAATTACCCAAAACCACCAAAAAATGCCAAATTTACCAAATAACCCCTAAAATTGCTAAAATTGCAAAAATACCCTTGGCACACCCCAAACTTTCCCAAAACCTCCAAAATCACTTCAAATGTTTCTAAAACCAATTTGGACCCTCCAATTGAACCCAATTTGACCATTTTGACTAAAACTCCAAAATTGTCTTTAAAGGCCCAACTTTCCTAAATTTACCTCAAATGTCTATTAATTTGGTCTCAATTTCTCCCAATTTCAATCCTAAACTCAAATTCACCTTCCATATGACCAACCTAAACTAAATCTAAGCTTAATTGACCCATGCTTTGAGCCTAATTTTGATCTAAGTCAAGCCCCCAATTTTGGCTCTCTGACTTAATCTCACCAAATTGAACCCCATAGCCTACTCAATTAGCCACAATTTATGTTGAAAACTCTTCATACCAATCTCACACATCATACTTGACCTTCAATTGGCCTTGGTGAAGTCTCAATTGCATTCAATTTTAACACAAGTCCAAAAAATCCCCAAATTTTCCCTAAATTGGCTGTGTCCCCAAATTCCACCAAATTGATTGCCCTAACCCCCAAATTTACATCCAAATTATGTTGAAAAATTCTCATGATGTTCTTATAGACCATTTTCAACAGTCAATTTGGACCTAGCCCAAACTTAGCCCAACCTAGACCCAAGTCTAGCCCAACATGCCCAAATTGACCAAAATCCCAAAATCCTTCAAATTGAACCCCCAATTGAACTCAAAATCATTTCAACCCTTCACCAAAAACCTTCATTACAATAATCTACACAATGTTGATCAATTAATTGGGCTCAAAGTCATGGCTAGCTATCGGCCGTCATACGGCTGTGTGCGGTTTAATTTAGCGTAATATAGTGTTTAAAAATTATGTATTTTAATTTGAAGAAAATGAGGTCAAACTGATCCCGTTTATTCCTATATTTTGAATAATCGAGCTAATCAAGAGTAACATACCACCCTGAAAGGTAATACACTACTTGATAATAAGTTTAATTAAATAAATTATAGAAATAAATGACTTCTGTTTGATCTGCAAGTTTGCATGATGACCGACAGATTCTCCTATTCGATATGGGAGTCAAATAAGGTTTATTTTAAGTCTAGGTTCTTTTAAGTTCCCTATAAAGGCAAGACTCTATAGTTAATCACATCTTAAGCGAACAGATCACTTAAGAAAATTCTAGATAAAAATCAGGAATGTTTTGTTTTCATGAATTCAAAAGGAAGGGTTTTCAACGAACATGATTGTGAAATTTTGAATAGGGATTGGTTCAAAGGTGAAAGATTTTGTTTTAAGAATCAAAGGAAGAAAAGTAGGGGAGATTAAAGATTCAGAATAGGATCTTGGTAATCTCTCAAACTATCATAATGTTTGGCTCAATTTAGGATGATATTAATTTAAGTTAACTCTTGCCAGTTTTATTAATTAGGGCTTAGATTTGTGTAATGGTGATTTACATAAAAAGCCTAGAAAGATAGGAGGTTTTACATCGAATGACTACCTCAAAATCCTAAAACAAGTTAGGACATGCTGCATATTGGGACTATGCAGGAGCCTAAAAAAGAGAGATTTTATGTCATAAAAGACAACCTTGGAGTCCTAAGGATTGTTATTAAACTAAAGAAAGGGTCTTGAACGAGCTACCCACGAAGTCTACTCCAAGTTCCATACTGAAATGTCTTGAGGTCTTCAAGTTTTCAGGTCCTCTAATCTTATTATTGATAGTTTTATTTGTTTCGATAATTTTATAGTGAATTAATTAAAGGGTAGTTGAGGTATAGTTCAAGCTTAAGCCAAGGCTAAGTTCACATAAGCTAAGTAATTCCCTAATGTTATGATTTCTAGGTTCTTCCTAATCTAAGCAACTTTTATTCCTTCATTATTTTTATTAAGAAGTAAATTAAGATAAAATGTTTCATGATTTAGAAGTAAATTAAGATAAAATGATTCATAAGTAGGGGGCTTAAACTAGAAATGATGATAATTTATTTTTATTAAGCCCAAAGTTGAGGATGATTTGATTACTTGATAAGAATGCACATCACTTAAACTAAAATTTTTGATACATACCATTTCAATTATCTTGATTACCAAGGCTTGGTAGTGACCTAGGTTTGATTCCTAAACTCATGTTGACTGGATTTAGAAAATGATATGATTGGTGATTAGCATCTTTAAACACTACAAGCCTAACCTTAATTGCATGCACCACAATCTTAAAGACTTGTCTCAGTGGCACTCACTCACATGACTCTTAAACAAAACATCACCTAACCAATCGAGTATCCTATCGTTAGGATAATTAAATTAAAAGTTTCATTGAGCAATGTGGTAGTCACACTTCAACCTTCAATGATTATTGGGACATTATGATAAGTTTAAAATGAACTAAGAATATTTCAAATAGATCTTCAGAATGATTTAGGGTCACACCATGAACATTTTGAAATCTATTGGACATTTTGAAGGACAAATTGGATTTGTCATACTTTATCCTAGAATCATTCACTAGGATCTTCCGAGATTCAACAAAATCATAGCTTGGGGTTTGATAGCTAAACCTTCATCTACTCTTACAACTTAAATCTTCCAAGTAATGACCTTTCAGGTGGTGGAACGAGAAGACTCGTCAGGTACACTTTTACATGTTACAATACCATCTTTTCTTGTACTTTTTGCAATGTATTTTTATAAAGCTCACATGTTAAACAATGATGTCACCCTGCATGAAAACCAAAACTGCTAGGATAGCCACAAAACCACTAAAATCAACCAAGATATTTATATATATGTAAATTAAATATCTTTCCGAAGCGGGCGACGGGATTTCGATTCCGGCGGCCGACAGCTTCCAACGAGCAACTCCACAACAAAAAATAGTGTCGACACAACTACAATCTTATGTTTTATTAATTTTTATTATTTT
Organism: Phalaenopsis hybrid cultivar; assembly: GCA_002079205.1. Taxonomy (NCBI): domain Eukaryota; kingdom Viridiplantae; phylum Streptophyta; class Magnoliopsida; order Asparagales; family Orchidaceae; genus Phalaenopsis; species Phalaenopsis hybrid cultivar. The sequence goes on from JXCR01139575.1 coordinate 339,963, forward strand.
ATCTTTCAAACTCATATCTATAATTACACCTACATCATTTCTAATGTGACTTATACTTGAATACTAGAGTTTAAAGCTAAAGTTATTAATCTTCTAGGAATTTTCTCCAACTTATTTAATTTCTTGAATACATAAGATATTAATGTTCCTATGAATCATACTACCAACTAATTTTATTAATTTACCTGTGAAAGTACTTATATTCTAAGATCTTATCATAATATATTCTAATTCTATTGAAAGAACTTATCATCATTGTACTAATTCTATTGAAAATACCTATATCATAAGATATTTATGTTCCTATGTAATTTGGAACATGTAGTTGCAGTGTGGCCAACCGGTTTCTTAGTTGTGTAAGGATATTGCCTCATTGTATTGTTACCCACGGTAATGTTGTGGATAATCATGGATCAATTTGTAGCTTGCAAGCTAAATTCTATAGCATTTTAGATTAAAGAGGTGGTATATGAAGATGTAGAATATAAGGGAGAATATATATATATATATATATATATATATATANTATACATACATACATATATATATATATATATATATATATATATATATATATATATATTATTCAACAATGATGAAGTTAAATGATGATCAATGAGATGCCAAAGTGTGTACTAAGGATGGAGCTCTTGTTGTTCCGAGTTAAAGGTGATGAATTGGGTTGGGCTTGGTGTTGTTCTTTTCAGAAATAAATTGAAATTATTGACACTGAATAGCTTGTTTATCTGAATCATCTATACTATATAATTATCTATGAAAAGGGGTAAAGTATAGATAGTTTTGATTTGTGATATTAGGAATTGTATGTGGGGTGGAGAGGGAATATAAATTTTTGTCATCTTGGTAAGGGAGAATGTGTATGGTTGATTGAAGTGGATACAGTAAGCATCTAAAGTATTCATAGTAATAAGGAATAGTTAGTTAGTGGACCTAATATTGTAAAATAATATAGGGAAGATCTATGACACAACACTTTCACATGTATATTATTAATTGAATGTACATGTACATTATTTGAGCTAAATATATAATCACCTGGGCAGTGTTGTTATTAGTGCAAGGCATCAAATGATATTTTCATAAGGGGTTTGTTTTTGCCCATATGATGAGGTTGGTTACAAGCTAACTTTTTACCCATATGTTGATGGATGCTTGTTTGATTATGTTAAAATTCTTTACGAAGAGTTGATGGATGATTGTTTGATTCGAATTTTACCATCCATGTGTTACATAGAAAAATACAAGTCATATGCTTAGTTACACTTATTGGGGGTAGTTTCTAAAATCATTTGGCCATATTCATGAGTTTATGACTATGAGCCACATTCATCAAACAAAAGAAATAAGACGCCTTAGTTAATCATATTAATTAATCAAAGAGGATTCAAACCTCCCACACTCTTAACATCAACGTACCTTAATAAAAATATGTATTCCTCGCAATATAAATTATCTCATGAACCACTATTTATAAAAATATTTGTAAGAAAAAATATAATTTCTTAAATTTTAGTGACTATTATAGGTTGGATCCTAAGTTGTCCATTGGTTCAAATCACCAAAGAAAGAGTTGAATAAGAAAAAGTTTTAAGCCAACATAATGAGAGAAGAACAAAAGAGAAGTCGTTCAATTGATATCTAGGGATCCATCCCTTGTACTGCACTAGTCCCCTCTATAAAGGGGTTGGCTTATACTTGATGCGTGCCAGAAACAGAAGAGAAGTAAGTAGGAGGAGACACTTCGACTTTTTACGTGGAAAACCTTTGAAAGAGAAAAAAACTACGGGGCATATCCCAGTTGAAATAATTCATCATGACTGATGAGTACACAGGTTGATTCTTCCCCTAAATTAGGGAAGATAGAATTACAAAGTTGTATAACTATAATCTAGCTGTAGTTTTTTGTGGCAGCAGGTTGCAAGGGTCATTGTTGATTGTTATGGAGGTAGTAGTCCATCGTGAGTGTTGTAGATGACTGCTCCAAAAGTGTTGATTGGTCAAAAAAATCGTAGTAAGCAGTTACGGGAGTTGTGGACGACATAGGTCGTAATGACGAGTATGAATGATGTTCGTAGGCCGCCGGGGCCGTAGTTGGGAGCTGCTCGAGCTGTGAACCACGTAGGTCGTTGTTGACAAATGGACGGTAGTGATGAGCTCATGTCCCACGACGATGATTGACGGTGTCTGATAGGTGGTGATCGACGATGATTGGTCATGATCGACAGTAACGGCTGACAGTGGATGACGACGATCCGGCGGTGGCCGATGGCAATCGACGGTGGTCGACGACGGTCGGAATGCTGTTGGACTTCAGCTCCTTATTAAAGCTTCCAGTTCTCTTTGAGGCATCCACCCCCCCCCCCCCTCATGTGAAGGGTGGGGCTCTATTTATAATATTTTTGGTTTCATTAATGCATGAATATGAATCATTTTGATCGGACGATCCAGAGAGCTTCCTCCAATCAAACAACGGTTAATGGACATTTGAGTGCCTTAATGATATCAGAATTGAGTGATCTTGGGCTCGTTGGATTCGTCTTGTCAAGCCGCTCGATTCTTGTCATATTCGACAACCCTTTGATCTTCCAAATGTATCTGGATTATGACTTGATTCGGGCTTGACTTGACTCAGATTGAGCTAATTTCATATCATTAGGTCCGTCTCATCAAGCCGACCAGTTTGACAATAAGTTTGTTGAAATCAGAGATCTAAATAACTTTTTATCAAGATTTAAATGTTTCCTGAATAAAATATTGTCTCGAAATTTGTGTCATGCCTCGAGATTTGTACCGAATGATGAAAATTTGTTAGTGGCGTATCAATACTATAATTATAAATATACAAATAACCCAGTAAATAAGAAATCGTCGATCTAACATCTTTGTCCTATATATTCTAGATTGGGCGTTACAATAAATATTATCGGGGTAACTTCCTACATTGGTAACCAATATTGGGAGATTGAGTTAATGCTTCAATTGGACAATTTGGTCATAGGGCGAGTTAATTTCAGCCTAGGAGTTGATTTTTCCGAGGAAATTGGACTGCTGGGAGAAATGTTCGGGATGAATTAGTATATTGTGAGAGTTAATCTTCAGAGAAAGTTGCCAAACTGCCTTTATCTAGCATCTGTGTTTTGATCACAATTGGTGGGTTATTTGATCATTTTCCCTAGTCTTATTATTTTTTCTAATTGATCTAGCCCAGTTATCCAACTGGCTTGGTGAACATTCTTGCCTCATTCTTTGAATCTGAGAATATATATATATATATATATTGAAAAGAGTTGAACAACAGTTTTATTGCATTTAAAACACACTAACACGTAGAATTATACGAAAAAAAAAAAACTCAGCATAAATTAAATACAAAATATAAAGTAATGACCGAACAAAATTACACCTCGTAGCTTTTTAACAAACAAAATAGCGAACAAAAATGCTCAAATGAAGCGAAACCTCCAAAGGGGTGGATAACGGTCGACCGCTCTAACTCCGAATATCATGAACATTATTACCGATTTATTTGATTTTCTCACCTATCAAATAAATAATTAAGTAAATGTTCGCTCGATAATGAATAATCCCTACATGAATCCTTCAAAAATCAGTTAAAAATCCGTCCTTTACTTCAGGCTTCAACATCGTCCCCCGTCTAACTACATAAACAAAGCTAGCCTTCTATTAAGAGCAGTAACAAGACGAGTGTTGGTACAAACAGCATATCAAGGGGCTAGCTATCTTCAAAGAGATTGGAGAAACAAAAATGGCTTCGAGTTCATTAAAAAAACCCCACGCTGTCTGCGTCCCATTTCCATCCCAAGGCCACATGAACCCCTTGCTAAGCTTGGCCAAAGTTCTCCACGCCAAAGGTTTCCACATCACCTTCGTCCTATCCGAATACAACCGCCGCCGGCTGTATTTTTCTCAGGGCTCTGTTCGTGAACTCCCCGACTTCCGTTTCTTTACCATCTCTGACGGCCTCCCCTACTCCGATGAAAATGCTACGCAGAACGTCCCCGATCTCTGTGAATCAACAATGAAGCACTGTCTCGGTCCATTCCGAACTCTCCTTGCTGAGCTCAAAGAAGAGAAAAATACGCCCCCCGTCTCGTGCATCGTTGCTGATGGCGCCATGAGTTTCACACTTGACGCGGCTCGCGAGCTCAACATCCCGGAGATTCTTTTCTGGACCACCAGCGCTTGCGCTTTCCTCGCTTACCTCAACTTCCAACAGCTAGTGGATCGGGGCGTCGTTCCAGTCAAAGGTAAACAAGTTGAAGCGTAGCGTAAATAATGATCCGCGCGAGCTTTGTTTCGTTATCTTTATAGATNTGCTTACCTCAACTTCCAACAGCTAGTGGATCGGGGCGTCGTTCCCCTCAAAGGTAAACAAGTTGAAGCGTAGCGTAAATAATGATCCGCGCGAGCTTTGTTTCGTTATCTTTATAGATATTGTTTGTCATAAAATTTTAATTTTACAATAAAACAACTGGATTTTAGAAATTAATTAAAACAAATTTGAAGGTGCTTAAATTAAACATGGAGACGTGACAATTATATTTTTTAGGGAAATTTACATACGGTAAGGATGCAGACATAACATGTTATGAATTTTAAATCTTACACGATGAACAAATAAATAGGATAATTATATATATAGAGAGAAAATTTATATATAACCGAAATATTTTTATTTACAATCCAAACCGAAATATTTTTATTTACAATCCAATTAATAGGATATATATATATATATATATATATATATATATANTGTAGATTAGTGCCCCATGACACTGCAGTACCGCCAAGAGTATAAACATAACCTATAGTACTCTTCCTACTGTCAATGTCTC